>JAJEJO010001764.1:128676-191569 GCA_020662805.1 Glaucomys volans
TTTATTTTATTTTATTTTATTTTATTTTATTTTATTTTATTTTATTTTTTTGGTAGTACTGGGGATAGAACCCAGGACTGCACACATGCCAGGCAAGTACTCTGCCACTGAGCTACATCTCCAGTCATGGATGTTCCAATTCCAATTCTAAAATCTGCAAGGAACATCTGCTGCTTAGTTTCCATTAGTATTATACATAAAAGCCTGCATATCTTGAATCAGAAAAAAAAAATTAGACATTTTATAAATTCAAGTTAGCCTTCTACTTAGTTCTTGACCAAATTTACTATCATCAAGGTATTTATAGACTGGGGATATAGTTCAGTGATAATGTGTTTACCAGCATGTATGAGGACCTGGGTTCTATTCCTAGCACCAGAAAGAGAAATAGAGAGAAAACTATTTATATTTCCTTTTATAAGCTGTCTAAATAGAAGCAAAAGTTGTATTAACATTGTAAATCAACAAAAAAAGTATATAAATATCTCCCTCCACCCCCCACCATTTTCCCCTTAATTTAGGACTTGTAGCACATGTAATAGTGATTGATGTAGTATAGTTTCTATACTTGGCTTTAAAAAATAAAAAAAATGTATATCACCAGGTTGACACATTTGGAAAGGAGTAAATTTCTTCTTTATCTGAGAAATTCCTTGGCAACAAGCTATGCAGCACTCAGACTTATCCTAAAATTTGTGCATGCTCTTGTCCTGGTTGTTCGTGCAGGATAAATATGGAAACGCAGCCATTTGTATGGAATAAGCCTTGATTAGGCCTTCTTGCTCCCTGTGCTTTGCTGGCCAGGCAGACAACAACAGGAAATTCAGTGTGGGTCTTTACACAGCAGCCTCAAGAGCACTTGGGCAGGTGTGCAGGGTGGATCTGAGGGGTTAAGGAAGGGGCACTGTGAAGGAGATGTATGTTGGCTGAACCTGGCATATAGAAGATGCTCAACAAAAGAGAAGGAGGAGGACAAAAATGATCCTTGGGAGCCCAGTAGCAATTTAAAGGAACAGAAAAGTTTCACACCGGAGGGGAATTCTCTTCTTTAAACATCTACCTGCTCTTTTGCCCTCTGGAAATGTGTTCCCAGTAGAATCTCAGGGGCATGCTCATGGCCACCCTTCTTCTTTCTTCAACCAAACTTTGGACAGAGCTCCAGGGAGACTTCAATGTCCTCTGATGCAGGAGTGAGTGGGCATGTTCACACAGTCATTAAAAACATGAGCCCTGTTGATAAAATTTTTGCATCTATGATGTGATCATTATGATCCCAAGATTTTCTAAAATATTTAATTAAATCAGCATTTTATCTAATCACACTTTGTGCTCAAATTGGCATCTGAGTTTGAGATACAGTGTTTGGAGGCAAGGATCAGGTCATGCTTCTTATTCACTCAACAGCACATAAGTATCACTCAAGAGTATTATTAGCCAACAGACACTGGTCCACTGCTTATTTCTCATGTGGCACAAAGGGATGCTGGTGTTGTTGAATGGAACCTGAAAAATCAGAACTGTGTTTCCTCATGCCTTAATGATCTTTGTTTTCCAAAGTCTCAAATAATCGAACTGCTTTCTCCTTTGTGCCTCTCAAATAATGTTGTCCCTGGACTGAATTCAAGCTTCCAGAGGGATCTAAAGAGAGTCAGTTAATTCCTCAGCGCAAACCATCCCTTCCTTGGATCACTGTGTGGGGATTGTGCTGCTCCATGATCAATGGTTGTATCCAAATTTTTATTAAAAAAGATTTCCCAACTTTTTCACTTTTACTTACATAGAATTAATTTGAACAGAACTCGTCCGTCCTATATGGAGGCATCTAATTCACTGGGTTTAGGTATGGAAAGTCTACAACTGTTCCTGGCTTTTAGAGCCCATGGAGCAGAGAGCAGAGATCTAGCTAGCATTAACTTTCTCAGGAGAAAGAAAGACATCTCAGGGCATCATCTGTTTGATAGGCACTGGTTCTTCTTTCACAGACTCTTTCACTTCTCTCTCCTTTGTGATGCTGGAAATTGAACTCAGGGCCTCACACATGCTAGTCAAGTGCTGTACCACCAAGTTATATCCCCAGCCCTTTCTCTAAGAATCTTGTAAATCTGGCCTCATTGCATCCCAGGAAAGATCCACAGCAGCTCTGATGGTAGCCCATCACCTCATGGGGCAGTCTGCCGTAGATGTGAGGAAGGTAGGACAGAGCACAGGAGAGTGTCTAAGTTCAGAACCTGACTCTGCTACTTAATGACATCACAAAGCCAGATTTCACATTCTTCTTAGTTCAAAGTGGCCTCATTCCAATAAATTATCCTGATGACAGGGGCTTAAACAGCGACCCAGTGAAAAGCCCACCTATTGCTTACACTGCAGACTGTGGAGCTTTGTTCAAGGAACAGGAGCCATTTAAAAACCCAGTGTTATGTTTGGTGAGTGACTTATTTTCCCTGTGTCTTGGTTTCTTCATCTGTGAAACTTAGAGAATCATATCTGTTGACCCCCACCCAAGGGCCCACTTTCCCTTTGATAGTTTCATTTGCTTCTTCTACCATAAAGTTTTACCAGATCTCATCTCTCTCTTCTGTACGTTTTTGTTTTCGTTTGTTAAACTTGCAAACCAGAACACCTATTTACTATTTTCTAATTAGAAACTCTCAAGCACATTCTCTATCTGTATGCAGATGTACTGTGGCCACATATTCATCTCTACTATCAATAACTAATCTTTATTTATGTCTTGCTAGCTGCCAAGTAATATAATTCTAAATGTTCATATGTATTAAAATTTAATCCTTACAATAACCCTAAGAGTTGGTAACATTATTATTTTCATTTTACAAGACAGAAAACTGAGAGACAGAGAAAGTAAGTTATCCAAGGACACACAGGTGGTAATGCTGGGGGTCTGCCCCAGAACCTAAGCTCTTTGTGTTATGTGATCTACATGGGGTGAACCTGCCACGTGGACTCCATACTGCACCAAGTGCACCTTTGATCATGCATGTCCATGCTGCTGGGCAGGCTTCCCAGCTCTTGACTGTGCAGTCCCACAGGATCTGTGCTTAGAAGGTCTGTTTTGCTTGCCCTTAGAAGGTCTCTGCTGCTGTAACAGAATATTCAAACCAGGTAATTTATAAAGGATGGAAGTTTATTTGACTGACAGTTCCAAAGGTTGGGACATCCAGGAGCATGGCAATGACATCTTCTTGGCATCTTGTGAGGGCCTTCTAGTTTCTTCATAACATGGCAGATGGAGGCATACATGGTAAGACAGCACAAGCCAGCAAACTTGGGTTTCTCTTTTTTTTCTAAAGTCATTAATGCCACCATGAGGGTTCAATCCTCACAAACCCAACTAATCCTGATTACCTCTGAAGGCCTCATCTCTAAACACCATTAACATATGAATTTGAGGATTAAGTTTTCCAATACATGAATTTGGTGGGGGGCATATTCAAACCATAGCAGGTTTAATTGATTTCATGTTCTTTTGTTGCATTAAGCTTGAAATTCTTAATACATTTTTCTTTGAACATGTGAGTGTACCCACCTCCCTGCCAGGAAGTCCCATGGGAAAATGGAGCATATAGATGAGCAGATTAGATACACACAAGATGTATATCTGTTGCTTGTTGCCACCACATTTGCACACTGTGTCCATGTGTCCCCTGAGCACAGTATTCCAGAGGATCCACAGGCATGGAATTGAGTAAGACTCTAAGCAAGTGCAATGGAGGAAAGTTGGGTCTATGACAGAGCAAGCAGCAGCACTGGCAGCTTTGAGGCCACAGTTGGAACCAAAATCTGCCTTGGCCAGACTTACTTTGAATGGAGAAAGAAGGCAATAATGTTTAAAGAAAAAAGTGGCAATAGAGACGTGTCACAGCCTTTCTTACTCAGGTTACCTCCCTTTCTTAGCCAGCCACTTACACTGAAAATGACCTGTGGCAGGGAAAGAAAGGACACTCCATGGTTCCTTTTTCCCCAGAAATGTGAAAGCAGAGAGTGTTGGTTAAACATACACATACCAATAGGCAAAACAAAAATAGTTGAGTTAGTTTGGGACAGCAGTTCCACTGTTTTGGTAAGAATAAATACATATAAATGTATGAGGTTCAAAATACAAATATATAATATTTGTGATCAAATATATGTGCTAAATACTTAGTATTTTTTTCACTTACAAGTGGCATTGTATGGCATAAAGATTTATGATCTTTATTGTCTTCATCCATCATGGTTCCAGAGTGGCCTTGTCTGATGTTAAGGTTCTGTGCAGTGATTTATTTTGGACAGAACACAGAGCCTAGATTGGAGCGCCAGGTCAAATCCTAGGACTGCAGAAGCTGGGGTACAGTGGAGGCCAGCTCTGGATCTCAGTGACAGCTTTCTCTTTCTCAAAATATTTTCTGTATGAGACGATAAGCCCTACAAGGCAGATACCATATTTTTTCACTCCTGCTATAACAGATCTCTGTGTGAGACCTAGCATTTTAGAAGGTGTTCAATAAATAATCTGCAGATGAATGAGTATATAAATGAGTGAGTAGATGAAGAGGCAATTAGTATTCTTTAACAGTCTTCTATCCCAATTATGTTGGAAAGAAATAAGCAAAATGAAAAACATGTTCATGTCTTCTTAGTGTGGGTGGATCTAAAGATAAGTCAGTTTGATTCAATTTGAGACATTCTTACCTTAAGGAATGTATGTTAATCATTGGGTAATCACATAGCCCTACCTGTCCAGCCAGTTCCAGTTCATGCCTGCTGTCCCAACAATTACCAAGTTCTGCCCCTTTCCTCTCAAATGTTCTATGGTTTGGATGATAAACTATATGATCATCCTACTTATGTAAGGGAGGACTGTTTCTGAACAATAGCCAGTGTATATCAAGGATGGGGTTTCCTAAAGATAGGGGCTGACAGCTGAGGGGAGAGAAAATGCTTCCTCAGGCCTCTTTTTGCTTTCGAATTCTTAGATCCTAGGGGCAACACTTAAAGAGGTAAATATGAAATGTATTTGTTCTAGGTTTATAACATTGGAAACAACTTAAAAACATGGTTGACTCTGAAGATTTTGTTGCAATTGGTTAATCAGAAATATGTTTGACTAGCATTTACTAGAGTTACTCTAAACCTTCTTCATTATATCATTCTTTTATTATAATTAGTTTACATTCATTGAGCATAATTTGGGAATGAACAGAGGGGACTGTCAACTTTTTATGGATACTCTTATGCTGATAATTAAATTGGCATTTAGAAGTTCACCTCAACTCTCAGAAATATATTGAAACGTATTTAAGCTCAACTCCCTAATTACATAGATGAGGCCTCTCAGAGACAGGAAGACTAAACTATTTTGTCTAATAGCTGAACAAAGTTGTATTTGAACAAATCATCTGTCCAGGTATGGAGCACAGATTGTTCTAATTCTTCATTGGCAAAATTTGTCCAACAATAACTTAATATAGAAATCATGAAATGTTTTTTCATGAGTGACCTTCTATAATATCCTACTTCCTCAATTCATCAGGAAGCTTATTTCATAAGTATCATCTGTTATGGAGCCTTCTATAAATAAATTGCTCCATCTTTACTTTCTGTGTAAACTTACCTTTACTTTATATGTAAGTTGAGCATCAAAGTTGGCCAGAGTTAGCAGGAAGAAGTGGTTATTGGCATCTTCTATTTCACATTTCCATTTCTGTTTTGGAGGGTAGTAAGTCTTTAGGAAGATAAACAAGTAATGGCAAGTTATAATAAAAGTGAACACAGGCATACATTTCAGGACCTACATGGTGAGATTTGTTATGTTCTAAATTAAAGCGGTAATAACATAGCCCATTTGTTTCTCTTCATTTTTCAGAATATACATACAGCAGACGAAGGGAAGGCAGAAAACTTTGCTTAGTTTTCCCTATTTAGCAACATACTTTCCCTGTGCATCAAGTTTAGAATCCTAGAACAGTTTTTAAATGTCATATAAAATTTCTAGCAATTATGTTGCCAAAGAGACCAAATTTAAAATTTTAAGTTTCATAAACATGCCAAAGTTTGTATAATGGAATACTGCCCCCTTTGATGAAAGGAAGTCTCTTATAACCTTGGAGCTATTTTAAATTTTACACAATTCTCACTCCTATCCCAAGCCCAAGAGCTGACATTTTTAGATTTCTGTTTTGAATTCACTGTGCTGGAGGTTAGCATCCCAATACCCACCACCAGGGGGCACCCTCCACAAGGTCTCAGCTCTGAAGGACAAGCTGTGGTTCTCAATCCTGTCAGTCCCAACCACACCCTTTTCTTAGGCATGCCCTTTATTTGAAATGAGAATCATTGTGTGTGTATCACCCTCCTAAACAAATATTTTAAAAATCACTGCAATGTTGTAATGCCAATATAAGAGAGAAATAAGAAAGTAATATGCATTTTGTTATAATATCTGTACAATATGCATTTCAACATACAAATTCTAGGTACAAACATATTAGAAAATATATAATAAAGTACCCAGATTCTCTACATCAAGACAACTTTCAAAATGCAGAAAATGCAGACAAACACAGGTATGCTTTATTGACAACTCCAATACCTTGAGTGGTACCTTAATGAAATGATCAAAGATGAAAGATGTGTCAAAACTCAAATAAAATGAAATGCAGTCTTGGTTTCTACTGCACTTGCACTCCTAAAGAATCCAGTAGCTATTAAAATGACCTTTAAAAAGTACTTCTTTAGTATGCATATGTCAAAACATCATCTGAAATGAAATATAATCATGATTTGTCAATTAAAAATAATTAAGGAATTTTAAAATACTGCTCTACGTGTCAAAGTATTGTGTTTATGAGTAAAATGGCTACCTTCCAGGCTAACACAATGACAGATTTTTTATTAACTCATGTGAATGATTTAGTGGGCATTCAGAAGTTATGCAGTTGGTGGGGCAATTCTTTTCTGGGTAAATCGCAACACATCTGGTATTCTGAATGGCCCCTCCCTTTCAATACCAGTTGTATATCCCTAATCTACTTTTTGTGAGAACAGCCCCCCATACACTCCCAAAATGCCCTGAGGGGGTGCTCCCACCCATATTAAGGACTAGGGCAAGAACAAAAGGGCCTCCCCTCTGCCATCATCTCTCACTTTCCTCTCCATCTCATACCAGAGGGAGATTTCATCTCTTATTCCAAAGACTCCAGTGCAGGTTTAACTGAGTAAACTTCCATGTTATAGTTTGGATCATCTGAAGACGCTACAATTAAGATCTGAAATATCCCCCAAAGCCCATGTGTTGAAGACTTGGCCCCTAATCCATGGCCCTATTGGGGTGGGAGAACCTTTATGAGGTGGGGTTAGTGGGAGGAAATTAGGTCATTTGTAGTTTGCCTTCAAGGGAATACTGGGACTCCAGCCTCTTTCTCTCTTTTGCTTCCTGGACGCCATGCAGTGAGCAGCTTCCTCTGCCTCATATTCCAAAAGTGATGGCCAACCAATCAGGGACTGAAACCTCCAAATTTTTTAGCCAAAATAAACACCTCCTTTTTTAAGGTTGATTATCCCAGGTATTTTGCTATACTATAGGAAAGCTAACATATTCTGTTACCCAGATTTTTATACCCATAAATATGGGTTCTTCCCTTTCCTGACAGGATAGCATAGGTAAGAGTGTTTAAAAGAACAAGTAAGAGATGCAAACAACAAACATGTTGCATTGGAGCTGTGCTAGAAACACTGATGCTGAGTTTCTTAAGGCAAGGATAGATGGTTGGCTGCACTGATTTTTTTTTTTTTTTTTTTTTTTTGTACTAGGGATTGAACTCAGGGGCATTCAGTCACTGAACTACTTCTCCAGCCCTATTTTGTAAGCCCTGAGTTGCTTAGAGCCTCGCTTTGGCAGAGTCTAGCTTTGAACTCGCGATCCTCCTGCTTCAACCTCCAAGCCTCTGAGATTATAGGTGTGTGCTGAAAATATTCTTTAAAAATATAGATTCTAAGGCTCTGCTCCATACTTTTAAACCGGATCTGTGAGGAACGGGACCAGAGAACCTGCATTTTTAACATTCTCACCAGGAGATGTTAATGTCTGCAATATTCAAGAGCCTCTGAGATCATTCACTGTCATTACCACCACACAGCTGTCAATCTGACCATGAGAGAGTTTAGTCGTCCTAGCAGGAGACGATGGCTTGGGTCCCACATGGAATTTTGGCAGTAACCTTGTAAGGGAAGCTAGGAGGTTCCCATATGCCCAATGTGAAGAGATGCCTCAGCTTCACACACAGGGGCCTACCTTGACTTCAGGTCATGCCTTTTGAACTTTAAGTTTCTTGATAGCCAAAAATATTTGCTCATTCTGTTGAAAATTTCCTACTGTTTTCATACTGTTCAAAGAGGATGATTTCTCATGCAAAACTAAGTATTATTTCATATTTTAAATGTGTTTTTATGTTAAAATAAGAAAAAAACAGAATATAGATAAACACCTGGTTTTGGACAAGATTCTGAGGGTGCAGAAATTCTGGATATAATTTGGCCCATGAGTATAGGGCACAAAATTTAATCCTGAATAAGCCATATTTTGTTCCTCTATGGGTCAAAGTTAAAGTCATTTCTCTTGGTATAACTATATATAGACCCAGAATGGATTTTACTCATTTGGTGATTTAGGTTTTTTGTTTGTTTGTTTTGCTTTTGGCAGTAGTTGGGATTGAACCCATGGCCTTTAAGCATGCTAGGCAAGCACTCTATCACTAAGTATATCACTAGGCCTTTATTTTATTTTGCATTAGCGTATTCCCAAGTAGCCCAGGCTGGCCTGGAACTCATAATTCTCTTGCTTTAAGCCTCTCGAGTAGCTGGAATTACAGACATGCACCACAACACCAGGCTTGGTTTGGTGATATTTTTAAAGAGTCTTTAAATTTACTCTACCCGTATTAGATAATGATGATGAAGACATTGAAAATAATACCAGAGCTGGGTACAGTGGAGTGCATCTATAGTTCCACTATTTGGGAGGCTAGGGAAGGAGCATCACTTGATCCATAGAGTTCAAGGCCAGGTTGAGAAACACAGCAGGAGCCCATTTCAAAAACAAACAAATGAACAAAACCTTACCCAAGACCAAGAAGCCACAGAGAGGATAAGGCTTGGGCAGGATTTGGACCCAGATTCACCAGGTGTCAATGCCTTAGCTCTTATAACCATACCACACTGTTCTGGACAAAGAAGTCATGAACACAGTCATACAGACATTACTTATGCCAGTGCTGCATGAAGTTCCCTAGGCCTGTATTTAGGCTCCTCCAGAAGAATGATAAAATTGGAACCCTGGAATATATGTTATAAATACATGTAATGCAGGTTCCAACACAAGGAATTGAAAGCCAAACAGAAGACAGTGAAGTAACCCCAGATTGGCAAGCACAAATCTTGACTGTCATGGCCTGAAACCTTCAGAACTATGAATTAAAATAAAATTCCCACCTTTTAAGTTGATTTCTGTTAGGTATTTTATTATTGTAACAGCTGACCAACAACCCCCATCACTCATCTTTTCACACATACATAAAGGTAGGTCATTCCTCCCCAGACAGTACTATGGTTACTTTCTAGGCTCAAATAATAGATTATTATCTGATGGGACAATTCTTCTCTGGACACATTGCAACACACCTAACATCCCTTTCTCCCACTCATTTAAATGCCAATTATGCCCCCCAATCCAATTGTTGTGATAACAAACAATATCCTAAAACACTCCAAAAATGCCCTTGACAGCAAGGTGACAGAAAGCCAAGTTACCAGGAGCAGAGGCAGCAAGTACACCAGAGAGTCACGCCACAAAGGAGATTGGACCCTGCTGAAGAAGACACTTGAGGCAGAGAGAGAGGGCGACGCCCTGGACTTTCCCTTCCTGTCTATTCCAATCTCCTGACAGCCTACCTTCAGTCAAACTGAGCAAAGAAGAAGCCTGGAGACCTACCCATGGTGGGCCGTTTCCCCTTCCAGGCAGAGCAGAGGAGGGCAGAGTCAGGGACCAGTTCTGGGGGGAAAGGAACCAACAAGTACAGACACACTGGTCTTGCTGTAGTTTTACAGAATAAGCATTTTAAGGTTCTCTTAAATAGTAAACATATTCATGCCTTTAGAATAATTTGATTTAACAACGAAAGATTTTTTTTAAATCACATTTGACTTCAAAAACATTTCTTTTACAAGTAGCTATCTCTTTATATCAGTAACTAACTGTATATTGGAAAATAAAGAAGGCATTATTGAATTCCCCTTACGCAGGGCCAGTAGTCACAGACTAATAATAAGGAGCATGAATTTTGTTCCACTTAATCCCTGAAGGAAAGGGAAACTAGCTATAAATTGGTCACCTGGCTAATGTTTTTGGAAGACTAACTTACTGAAATACCTTTGGGGTGGCCACTTGTATGACTGTATGTGATCTGAGGAGCTGTCAAGCTACTGCTACCAGTCCCAGGTGTAATTCTTCAGGAATTTGAGGATGTCGGTCTTCTGGGTCTCTGGAGGGAGTTCTACTGTCCTGGACTGCCAGTTAGCACTAGTTGAAGGGGAAAGTTAGAGCGTCCTCGATGGGAGCTGGCTAGATCATGGCAACAGAGCAACTTTTCTATCTGTGCTGTGTGGTCACTTAGGCCCCACAGCAAAGTCCACTAGTGTCCTTTTTCTCCAAACACTCCATGAGATATGGCTGAGGTCTTACTCGACATTGCATCAAAGGATATTTCCTGTGTGTCATCTCACATTTGAAGAAATCTTAGAAAAGCGACTCACACACACGCAGCAGTTCTCTACATACAGCAGCAGAGCTGGCCAGGTTTCAGAGCCCTCAGAGGTCAACCCCTGCAAGGCACAATGTCGTCTGGGAGACCTGTCTTTCTGATTTATACAAGTTTTTAAAAATAAGTTTATCCTGCACTTTTTGAGGACCACCTTAAGATCACAAACTTGGGAATCTATTTTTTTCCTGTTAGTTTTACAAGTCTGTCCTCTTTTCTTTATCCCTGCTACCACTGTCCCCTCAACCACAGCTTATTGCCACAGCCACCTACTGCTCTTCCCTCACCAGCCTCCCTCTGCTCCACCATATTGCTGTTGGGCTCTTTTCTAGGCAAATATGATCAGTGATGCTCAGAACCCTTCAATAGCTCCCATCCTCTAGGATAATATCCAAATACCTCTGCCACCCACCCTTCAGCCCATCTCTAAACCCTGCCTAACCTGCCTGCATGCTTGCTACGATGTCATAGATCCTGGTCTCTCACCTACAAGACCAACAAGAAAATGCGAACCTCCTCAAGCAGGCTGAGGCACCCATCCTAGCACCTTCCTCCTTAAAATGCCAAGGCTGGAGAACAGGTTGGGCTTTTACCTTGGGTTTTGCCGCAACATCCAATGCTTGAGACATAACTGCATTCAATGATTTGTGAAAAGCACTTTATAGTTCATATGATGTGTTCTTGTATTTGCTCATTTAATCCTTATTCTCACTCAGGTGGCAAGTCTTTTCTAAATATATAGGTGAAGGAGAAACTGAGGCTCAAAAAGATCAAGCAGAGTTCATACTCAAGTATGAGGGAAGGTGCTGGACTGAGGAGAGAGTGCGGGACTGAGACTCCTAAAGA
Source organism: Glaucomys volans (assembly GCA_020662805.1). Classification (NCBI taxonomy): domain Eukaryota; kingdom Metazoa; phylum Chordata; class Mammalia; order Rodentia; family Sciuridae; genus Glaucomys; species Glaucomys volans. Next base: position 140,337 of record JAJEJO010001764.1, read on the forward strand.
CCCTGGTTTGAATTCCAGTTTAGCCATGGCTAAGGCACCCCGGGCAAGCGACTGCACCACCCTGCGCCAATGTCCTCATTCTTAAACAAGATAGGAATTTCGATTCGGGATTGTTATGAAAATTAAATAACACAATGCCTATTAAGTGTCCAACAGTGCCTGGCTCTCAGCCGGATCCATAAATGTGAGTTCCCTTCTGACTCTAAGCTTGGCGGTCAGCTTCTCCTATTTCTACAGCAGCTCCTCCCTCTCGGAGCTCCGGAGGCCACTGGGTGTGCCAACTGTGGAGCACTGTGCCGGTCTTGACGCGATAGCTGTCTCTAGTACCAGCGATCCTTAAAGGGGACTCTGAGCACAGCTTGGAATGGACAGTTCATGTGGGAAGGGACTGAGGGGCCCAGGGACTGTGTGTGTGTGTGTGTGTGTGTGTGTGTGTGTGTGTGTGTGTGTGTGAGAGAGAGAGAGAGAGAGAGAGAGATCTCTTGGGATTATTATTTTAGGATTGTTTAGATAAACAAGTACAAAGTCATTCACTGAGGTTAGTTCATGTTCAAATGGCCCAGGGGTCGGGGTTGACTGGCGGGGTCGGGGGAGGGGGCGATGGTCAGCCAAGAGAAAAAAGACGACCCAAGGCACACACTACAGAGGGGCCTACCGACACCTCCTGTACTTCGATGTCCCTCAAAGTGGCCGGGGTCGGCCCTCTCTCCCCTATATCACTCTGCTTCTTCTCTCCCTTCCCAGCTCCTGGCAGTGTCCGTAGGGCCTCAAAAAACAAGCAGGTCCCAGGGCTGCAAGAGCGCGTGGACGCTGCCGGCTCCGCGCCCCCAGGGAGCTGAGGCCCCGCCCCTCCCGGGCGCCGGCTGGCGGAAGGCGGGGCATGCGCACCCCGCGGCGGGCGCTGGGCGAGGGGCGGCGGGGAGCGCGTGTGCAGTTTCTCTCCGCTGGGAGCGGCGCGGGAGGGCGCGGGCCGGAGCGGGCGGGTGCCGAGGGGCGCGGGCGGGGGCAGTGGGCGGGGAGCGGGACGCGGGAGCCTGGCGCTCGTCACCGTCAGACTAGTGCGGGTGTGCAAGGCCGCGGCGGCGTACCCACGAACCCTGAGCGCAGGTTCTAAGGGGATGCGAAGGACCCTGAGACTCCGTGAGACTGTGCGCGGATAACTCAAGCGGCAGTGACCTCAGCGAGGGGAAAGCGGGGCGGCAGCGGCTGCGAGTCCCGCTGAGACTCACGGGCCAGGGTGTGTGTGTGGTGGGCGGAGGGGGGGACGGCGGGAGCGCGGGGCGCAGACCGGGCGGGGCAAGGGGACAGTGATGAGCGAGCGCGCGGGGAGGCTGCACGCCGCCGCCGCCGCTTGGAGCATCTGCCGCCCAAGCTGCTGCTCAGCGCCGGGGCTATGGAGACTCTGAACGGCCCCGCGGGCGGCGGTGCCCCGGACGCGAAGCCACAGCCGCCCGGCCAGCACCACCGCCACCACCACCTCCATCCGCTGGCCGAGAGGAGGCGACTGCACCGCGCGCCTTCGCCAGCCAGACCCTTCCTCAAGGATCTGCACACCCGGGCAACCACGCCGGGCCCAGCTCCGGCTGCCCCATCGTCCGGCCGAGCCCCGACACCCGCTGCTCCACGTTCACCTAGCCTAGCGGGCAAGGCACCGCCCTCGCCCGGGTCCTTGGCCGCGCCCGGCCGCCTCTCCCGGCGAAGCGGTGGCGTCCCCGGCGCGAAGGACAAGCCGCCGCTGGGGGCCGGGGCCAGAGCGACAGGCGGCGCCAAGGCCGCCCCGGCAACCAGGAGAGCCTTGCGCACGGTGCCTGCTGAGCCTCTGCCCCGGGCTGCGAAGCCTCCTGCGACCGAACTGCCAACCGCAGCTGCCAAGGGCCGCAAATCCAAGCGCGGGTCCGGAGCAAACCCCGGCCGAGCCATCGGCCCCTTGGCCCCGGCCGCCCCGGTCCCCGCGGTGACCCTCTCTGTGACCTCGGCTGTCAGCTCACTGGCCCCCGGCTCGCGCATCAGCCACACAGACAGCAGCTCAGACCTCTCTGACTGTCCCTCCGAACCTCTATCGGATGAGCAGCGCCTGCTCCCCGCTGCCAGCAGCGACGCCGAGTCCGGCACCGGCTCCAGTGACCGGGAACCCCAGCGAGGAGCCCCCACGCCGAATCCTGCAGCCCGGGAAGCGCCGCCAGGCAGCCCTGAGGCCCCTGCGTTCCTCGTCGCGGTCTCCTGTCTCGGGGGTCGTAGTAGCTCAGGCGGGATATCCCCAGGGTCCCCCGGGCCCGGTGCGGCGGAGGATGCTGGAGGGCGCTTTCCACCTGAGCGACCAGTCCCTGGGACTCCCAAGGAGCCCAGCCAGGCTGAGCAGCCCCGGCTCATGCAGGTGCCAGTGGTGGAGGAGGAGGAGCTGCTGCGGGAGATGGAGGAGTTGCGCTCAGAGAATGACTATTTGAAGGTGAGCAGAGGACCGCAGCAGGTGTAGAGGCGCCCCCAGGATGGTCTGGCTTCGGGTGGTGCCCCTGGAGGCCTGACTGCTTGAACTTCACAAGCTCTCCACCCCTTCTGCTCTCGATTTTCCTGACCCAGCATTCATTAGGTCTTGGGAACTTAAGCCAAAACTTCTGAAAGGAGCAGTGAGACCTGTGGGTCCTTCTCCACTTAGCTTTTCCTCTTTCTACAAGTCTTGCCTGTCTTCACTGATGCCTTTTTCTTTTGTTGATAATGTTAGGGGAGAGGTTGGAATAATGATTTTAGCTACATCACCCCCCCCCCCGTCACGTGCCCAGTCTCACCTGTGGGAAAGGGTTATTCCTTGTTACCCAACTCTGCTGGACACATGCAGGTGTGTGCCAATTCCAGGAAGTGTAGTTGTCCAAGCTGTGAACTTGCTGCTCCTCTTGCAATTACATAAAGAGCGAGGGGCACACATTGTCTCCTTGAGACTCCAGACAAGCAAGGTGTGTGTGTGTGGGGGGGGGGGGAAGGTGTGGAGTGGGGGCAGAGTTCAGAAGATGACAATTTTTAGCCGCAAACTAAGTTCAGAAAAGGTCCATTGAGTGTTGCCTGGGTTTGCCAGCCCTTTATAAGCATCCACGAGTACCTTCTCTGTTAGGAGAGGCCACACCAGCTCTTTCCAAGGAATCACAGCCTCTGCTGCACTCTTTCTGAGTATTTTCAGCAGGGCCTGCTGGCAGTGGCCTCTTCATCTTGTTAGTGTTGGGGTGCTTAATCCCTCTTCATCTTTTCCCTGTGGAGGAGGACTGGTTGTGGAAGCTAGGATTTAGACTGTGTTGAGGGTCAAGCCAATTTAGGTGACTAGAGAGAAATGAAGGGGGGGGGGAGCTATGCTGAGGGCAACTTTTAATTTTTCATAATCCTCAGGTTAGCATATAACTTCAGGGATATAAATCCATTTGTGTATCCATTAAGGTCTTAGTGAACATCCTCCCAAGAGGCAGGGTGGTTCTGCTTTATCACCACTGGGTTATGTGATTTATTTTTTCAGCAAATGATGAACCTGCCTGATTGAGGTCCAGGTTTTGGTGGGTGGGACTGAGACTTGAGTTTTTAAGGTGATGTTGTACAATTGAAGCTGAAATCAGTACCTTAACCACTGGGTCCTCCTAAACTTTATCAAACGCTGTTCTAACCAGCCAGGTACAGTAGTTATTTTATGCAAAGAGTGAGGCAGAGAAAGAGGTGAGAAGAGAGCAGATTGGGACTTGGAGCAAGACTTTTCAAATAGTGTCACCTACTCTTATATAATAGACTACACAGCGAAATTCAGAGGTGTTGAAGGGAAAATGCAACTGTATTGTGTGTGTCTCTCTCATGCCAGTGATACTTTTGCGAATACCCAACAATGTAAGCTCTTGAGAATGAGAATGTTGTTGGTTGTTGTAGCCCCAGCTGTTAGTGTAACCCCTGACCTAGGGTGTTTCTAATTGAATGATGTGTATCCAAATCTAAATCATGACTACTAAGCAGCAGAAACCCCTGCTGTTATATTTATCACACCTGCAGTTCCACAGACAAGGATGCTGAGAACTGGAAACTAATGGGACTTGTCCAAGGTGACCCAGTCATTAAGTGGTGGTGTTTCCATTTTGCTGTTCTCTGAGCCTCTGCTTTTTTCACTGCATGAGGCTTCATCCCTATTTCCAGCAAGGCTGCTTTTTCTCCATGAATGCTGCTTCAGAGCTGTTGTATTAGCTCGACATATTGAGCTTTCCTGGGGGCCCTCTGTTTTCTTTTCAGGTGAAATGGCCATAATGAACACCTCTCTACTAGCCTGTGTACCAAGGGCCATATAAATCCCACTGGCAAGGTTTAATTTGCGGGAAATGTTCAGTTGCAATTTCCTGGGAGAAAATGTCATGACCGTCTGTTTACTAAACCTGAGTCTTTCCAAAGACTTTACTCAGACAGCAGGAGAGAGAATTGGGTAGAGGGGATCTCAAGGAGGCTGGGAAACTGGAATGATTGCATGTTATATGAGTGGTAAGTCCATGCTTGGTCATTTAAAAAAGCTTAAGTTCTAGTAGTTCAATTGGAGAAAAAAATACAATCCTGATGGACTTTTCTATGGGTCAGTGACCTTGTCCACTTGTGGAAAAATTGGGCTCCAAGCATCAGTGACCTCATGGAGTAGACGGTAGTCATTCCTTTCTTTGCATCTGGTGGTTAGAGTGTACACATTATAAACCCAAATTTCTCTTTTTCTTATTAATGTTGCTCAGGGGTACTGTTTGGTTGTTGTTGTTATTTGTTTGTTTTTTTAAGACAGTAGATAAAAGTGCATCCTTGATCAACTACTTTGTTAGGGAATATTTCACCAACTTTTGAGATTAGATATAGCATCCATCTGTTCAAATAATACCTAGCAAGAAGAAACTTGGCTTAGAGATTTTATTTTGATGTATTTTGGAGGGTTGTGACCATATGGAGCATTATGTTCTTTTCCGAATCAGTGTTGTCACCGATGCTGTGCAGTATTGTCACTTTCAGAGCTTGATTGACCAAAGTATAATCAAACAGAAAAATAAGGCCAGTGTAACCCTAAGAGGATGTCTCATTGATCTGGAAATTCAAATGGAAGTCTGGTGTTTAGCATCCCTTCCATTGTACTGGGCGGGGAGTGTAGGGTTATCCCTTTTTTTAGTTTCTATTTCTTCATCAAGGGGTCCTGGGGTGACTAGATGAAAAGTGCAAAATAACTCAATCCAAGGGTCTGGCTTTGGCATAAAACAAGGAAAAACAGACTTGATTGTTGTTCAGCTTCTGATGAACTTAGAGATACCTGGAAATATTCAGAAATTAAAGTTGCTTCTTCTAAAACAAGATCTGGGCACATTTCTTGATGCTGAGACTGTCTTCTAGCAGATGCTGGCCTGTTTCCTCCCTGTCAGGCTGCCATGACTGTGTTTTGCTTGAGTGCTCTGGGGTTCGGACAAACCATAGTGCTCATTGTCAACATATTAATTATGTCCTCTGTTTCCACAGGCTTTTCAGGAGCATGTAATCACTTTGAGTTTACTGGCCTATTTTGAAAGTGCTTTTAGCGAGTGACCTTACTGGTGATGCATTCATAACCCACCCCCAGATAGTGGACCCTAGCTGTGCTGATGTCCTTCAGGGTGAGACAGGATTGATTGGCTGTTTGTTTTTGCTCTGTGTTCTCAATTATTTCATAAGAATTGTCTTTAGTTAAAAGAAAACAAGTCCATGCTGTGCCAGATCTAAGGGCAGATTACTTTGATTTCTTGGGAGGAATAATTTCCTAAAAGAAATTAATGTTGTTGTTGTTTTGTGCACCACATGCTGAGGATCAAACCCAGGGCCTTGGTGCATGCCAGGCAAGAGCTCTACCACTGAACTACACCCCTAGTCCCTGAAGTTTTGGTTTTATATATTGCAGTGTCCCCCCACTGATTCAGTCTTGCCATCTTGCTTCTTGCTTGGGGTAGTAGTTTTTTTGAATTTTGTGTTCTAACATATTTTGTTACATTTGGCTGCCTGGATGCCTGGTGCTCAGCGTGGCCTAGAGGGTGACACTTGGAGGGGGGAAACTTCAGGGCAAAAATAAGCAGCTAAAGTGTTTGAGCTCCACGTTCCTTACCCTTCCCTTTCTTTTGGAAGGGTTAACATGGACAATGTTCCCAATATCTTGACATTCCACTTTCCACACCCACTCCTTATTCAGCCTGTTAAAGCATGCTATAATAATCTTAGGTGGCAAGATAATGTTGACCAGGGCAGCTAGCCCATCAGCTGCTGGCTGGACTGTCACTTGGTAAACAATGGCAGTGGGTCCTGTGCCTCCTTAGCTACAACTGGGACTCTGCAGAGAACATTTCCATTGTCCAGGGGGAAATGAGGTGGATTATTTGTATATTACAATAGAAAGACTTTCTGTCTGCAACTCCCAGAAGATTGGAGTTATTGCAACAGCATATATGGGCTGCTGCTACTGTCTCAGTTAGGTCTATTTAAAGAGTGGTTATTAAAATAGAAATTGTTATAGATTTGGGGTTGTTTAAAAGAGATTGAGATATGAATATAGTCGGTTTGATGAAGAGGTTTTCTTATCACTTATACTAAGAAATCATGAATTTAGTCTTTATATACATATATGGATAAAACTAGCCTAAAGGTTTTCATTAAAAGTTATTTTTAATCTTGGTTTATTCATTTGCATACATGGTACTTCATTAGTTCTCTAGTTTGACAGATTTGTATATATACATGTGTGTATTATAAAACTTGATTTGTGTTTTGTATGTGAAAGGAAATAGTTGGACAGCTTCACACTACTTCAAGATTCCATTTTATATAAAATATAATTTTATGTAATTAAAACTAGGTTAGCTTTTCAGTGGGATAATGATATGACATTTAAATATCCAACAGATCTGATGTCAATTCAGCATAAAACTATTGATTAAGAACAGTTTTAGCCTAAATAATTTCTACCTATAAAAAGACAACAGCAATTTCCTACTTTTTTTTTTTTTTTTTTCCTGTGCTGGGGATTGAACCCAGGCCTTATGCTTACAAGGTAGGCACTCTACCAGCTGAGCTACCAACCCAGCCTCAATTTCCCACTTTTATGTACTATCTCTGAATTATATCTGCCAGAACACTATATTTTCTGCTTGATTTGATTTTCTTGAACATTTAAATGGGAGGCCTCATCAAAGTTCTGGGGTGCAATGTTTTCTAAATTAGAGCACGCCCTCAGAAAATTAATGTAATGTTAGTTGGAAAATCACTATCCATCCTGACCCTAATCCAAATAATCACAGTTTTTGCTTTTCAAGTGACCGCTGCCAGCTAACATGGTTTATAATTTGCATCTCTCGTAACTTCCTATCACTGAGCCTGAAAATTGCTTTTTTTCCAGAGACCACAGAAAGAGTTGAAACACTGGCTTCAATTCTGTCTCTGTAACAGACATGTGGTGGACAAGCGTTTTAAACTTTTTGATTCTCAATTTCCTCATTTTTGAAATGAATGTATTAGTGTTTTTGCTGCACATTGCAATGATTTCCTGAGGACCAGGTACTCTAATGGATGTACTTGTACATTGATCATTTTCAAGCTCTAAATGCGAGGCTGCTTTTAGTAGTTTACTCTGATGGTGGACTTTTAAAAGTACAATTGAAAGTCTGTTATTGTTTCATCTGTCCCTGTTGCAGTGATAATTTGTAATGTTTGATGGAAAGTACATGTGCATGTTTGGAAGCAGACAGCCATGGATTTGTAATCTGGCTTCCAGATACATTAAACAACCTCATTTTGGTTTCCTTGTCTCTAAAATAGGGGTAGTGTGTTCCTGACAGGTTTATGGTAGGGTTGGTGATGAGGGTAAAGTGCTTAATAAAGGATGTCTTCTGTTTTAGAAATTTAGATAAAATGTGAGTTATAAAAGCAGTGGTTCAAATATGTGCAATTTTGGTCCCTCCCTAATTTTCTTTTCAGTGCAAGTAATGTTGGTGATTATTTATGCCAAAAAATATTAGCTGTTTACATCTGGCCTGCTCAATGATTTGAAGGCATGGGTGTGTCTAGTCCTTAAACATTTTTTTAAAAGTCTGTGATGGTTGTTTATACTAATCTATAGACCACGTCTAGCATTTTAACATTCGGGTGGATGAGGGTCCACCCTAATCAAAAAGTCTGAAGGCTGGAGAACACTTTTATATCTGGAAGCTGTATCTTGTGTCTTCTTATGATTATTTCAAATTTTAAAATCCTTTGCTTGAGTAACAGGTAATTTCAGGTTTTAATAATTTTGATTTTTAGAAACATGGGTTTTTTTAAGAAGGAAAAGCAGTCATAAACAATTCCTTCCACTATCAGAAGAGCCAAATCACCATGTATTTGTGTGTATACATACATGTTGACTTATTGGTATACGTTCAGTGATTATTGCTTGTATTGAACTATTTTATTAGTTACTCTGTGAAACAATTACCTTCTAACTGTATTCAGAAACAAGCATTGCAATTAGGCCGTTTCTCTAGATCTAATCTGTCAGAATGATGGATGGGGCAGCAGTGAAACTTGACCTTGAAGATTCAGGAATAACTCTCTGTTCTTTATGAAAGAATGCCACACATAAACCCATTTTAAAGCCTTTGGTCTATGGTTAGCCTCCTCCAGCATGGGCTAGGCTGGGGACATAGCTTCCATCATCAAAGCCTCAGTGTAGGGATCAGGCACTTTCCTGAAAGAGCAGTTTCCTGAGGAGCCCAACCATTTAACCATGAGGAAGCTGACTTCTTTAACTTGGGTTCTCCTTGATAGTCCATTGAAACAGCTTTCATTTTGAGTCATGGTCAATTGAGTAGAATATTCTCTTGATCAGGACAGTGTGAACAGAGTGGAGAAAAGCTGCAAGCTGGGGTGGGGAATGAGCTGCCCTATTTGTGCTCTTTTCAAGACCATTGCATACACTTAAGGCTGACGGGAGGATCATCTTCCTCCCCATTTTGTTCCAACCCATATATTCCCATAAGTATTCCCAGTTTATTTGTGCTTCCTTTACTTAATTTCATCTAGCATAAACTCATCTTTAAGAGATTTCTTTCTGTTCAATGTCTTGTCTACCAGAAACTCTGATATTGGGAAACTCTGGATCTTTTAAGTAAATTCCTAGTTTTAGAACAAAGGAAGGATTAGCAAGAATGTTAAAAATCTAGGAACAAACTGAATAGTAGAGCAAGAGCTGACAATTTGGGGTGTCCAAGTCTGAGAGAGAGTTTTTTCTTGAGCCTCGATATTAATTAAATAAAATAAATAGAAATGACTGAAAGCATCCTATTCTGGAGGTATTCAAATAATTAATTATTGAACAAATCAAGAAAATTTCTGAAATGCTTTTCTTAATCTCTTTCCTTCCAAATTGCTCCCCATTAAAATCTTTTATAATACTTGAATAGAATGTATATCCTGTATACTACAGCTTTATTTATGGGTTTGGGAAGTTTTCACAATTAGGCTGCAGGATTGAAATAGAGCAAAGGTGTAGCTAAGTCCAATTTAGTCACTTTTTTGCTATGGTCTTTGTGTTGACTGTTGGTGTATATTCATTCCACAAATACTTTTTGAGAGGCAGATGTGTCCCTTATGTTGCTTGGGTGCAAAGAAGATCAAGAAGACAAGGTTTCAATCCTTTGAAGTTTACCTTTTAGTGTAGATAACAAACAGTAATTATAGGGGAAAAAAGCCGAGGTGGTCAGAGGTGGCAGAAAAACAGAATAAAGCAGGAGGCTAGAGACTGGGGGGTTCGAGGGTTGTGGTCAGGGGAGGCATGTGACTTCCCTCATTATCCGACAGAATTAGCTCCCTGAAGACCTGTGAGGGGACAGCAGGTGAGACCTTGAGTCCCCTGTCGGCAGTCTTAGACACTTTGAGGCCCAGTGCCTCAGAGAGGGAGTTGGGGGAGGACTTGAAAGAAAGAAGCCCTGACTGGCTTTGGATGGGGGCAGGGTGGTCTGATTTGCATATTAAAGGATGACTGTTGGATGGAGCTGGGAGGATTAGAAGGCCTGAGGGGAAGCTGGAGCCCCACTGTGTCAATATGGATGCCAGGGTCGGGGTCCCTGGACTGGGGCCTTGGTGCTGGAGCCGCGGAGAAGAGTGCAGCCCCACTGGGAAGAAAACAGCACTCACTGATGGTGTGGCTGTGGAGGGCAGGGGAAGCCTTGGGTTCTCCTTGTCAACAAGTTTAAAGATTTTAATTGGCTTTATTTGCAGCTTTTGAATCAGGCAGCACTGGGTTCCATCAAATCCAATGAGTGTTCCCATGGGCTAAGCAGAGATTTGCTTTACAGACAGAGAAGGGCAGAAGAAAGCAGAAACAATGAACAAAGAGCCGATTGGTGGTTTCAAAGTTACTTTCCTTGTAAGGCAGGGACAGGGAGTCAGAACCATAGACAAATAGCTGATTAGTTTACATCAGGTTACTTCAGGCTACTCCCCGCAACCCCCCAAGGATTAAAGCAGAGCAAACTTAATTATTATTGAAACTGACCTGTTTGGGACATTCTGCTATTATCTTTCTCCTGATTGCTCAGAAGGTCACATAACTTGGTTTTGGTTTGGTGACATGGAACTTTGATAGGAATGATTTCATTTTGATTTTTAGCCTGGTCTAGCGTGGGAACTTACTCCAAAACAACATTTATTATTATTTTTTTTATCATCCTGTGTTCAAAGTGTTTTCAGGTTGGTGACAAAGAAGAATAAAGATATGGGAAATAAAGGATGGGAAAAAATAAACTCAATGTATAATTGAAATAATGAAAATGTTTTATTGTTCAGTAGAGTCAGTCAAAGCTGAGCTTTGTCTTGTGGAACAGAGTTTAAGAGACATTCGCAGGTACATTTTATTTCCAGGACAATTATTATCCCATTAAAGTTTATGTTCTTTGAAGGTAGCATCTGTCTTAGTCATCTTAGTACCTAAACTGTGCCTTAGAGGTACAGGTTTAGGTCAGTGTTGAGTTTGAATCTAAAGGTTTAGTTATCTGCAGAGTCGATTTCATTTTTGATGATGTTAAGGACAGATTAGAAGTGGAATAGGTTCCAAGAGGCTACAAATCCAGGCTGGTTTTTTAGTTTCTTGATCTATGAGACTTGAACAGACATGTGGTAATATTATTTCATGGGAGAATTACTGTATCATGCAGGTGTTTCATGAGCTGATGGGAAGGGTGAAGGTATTCATTATTTAGTATTGAGGAGAGGGGATGTGATGATGGATGAAGAATGAAGGATGGGCTTCACTCATAAATACACTCTGCCTGGTTTCTTAGGATGAGTTGGATGAACTCCGTGCTGAAATGGAAGAGATGAGGGACAGTTATTTAGAGGAAGATGTTTACCAGCTGCAGGAACTTCGGCGAGAACTGGACCGTGCTAACAAAAACTGCAGAATCCTGCAGTACCGTCTCAGGAAAGCAGAGCAGAAAAGCCTGAAAGTGGCAGAGACTGGGCAGGTGGATGGTGAGCTTATCCGAAGCCTGGAGCAGGACTTGAAGGTGAGTGGGAGAGGTTGATGGAATGGGCATTCCCAGGGGACTGCTGTGTTCTGCATCATTCATTTGAAAATGTAGCCTCCAGACCCCCCATGCACAGGTGCTGTGTGTGCTAAGCAAGCACTCTACTACTGAGCTACCCCACCCCACAACTCCTAGCACATCAGTACACAGACTCTTGATGTTCTTTTCCTGCTTGTATCTGTCTCAATAGATGTCAGCATAAATGTACTTGGTTTACTTTTCCTTTAAAATGTATGTATAGTCATATGACTTTGATGGACTAAGATTTAGATCTGTCATAAAATGGAATGAACTAAACCTTAAAAAAATCATAGCAATGGATCTATAATTAAAAAATAATTAAGACCGGTTATTTGGTCTGACAATTGGATAGAAATTGTACAGAGATTTCCTAAAGATCTGAAATATTTTTTAAAAAATCTATCAACCATCAAGTCATTCAGGGGCCATTCTTAAAAGCTGACCTTTTCCCTTAATTATTTTTATGGTGATTTAGGTTTCTGGAATTCAGAAAGCCTGAGACTGCCATAACTGAAGTGAAACTTGTACAGTGGTGATTTAACTGAAGGAGAAGTAAGATCATATCTGATTGTCCAAGTGCCTATGAAAACCATTGACAGGAATGGGAATGAGGTGAAGAAACCCCAGGCTTTGTACCCTTTGCTCACCCGACTGGCAGCAAAGCTTCTGCCATGACCCGGTTATCAAATCATTTATCTAGATTTGAATTATGCATAATGTCCTCCTAATGGGAGTACTTGTGAAATCTCATCTAGCCTTTCATTATAACAGGAAAAGAATCTTTGTAATTCCATCAAAGTCATAAACCACTAACAAAATGTCATTCAATGTGATAAAGGGTGATTTATATTACTTTGACGAAGTCCTGTCCTCATTTGCTTTTAGAAAGTAAAAATGTTTAATTGCTTTGAACATTTGAACGTTTCAGCCACGCTAGAGCCGTAGTAGAAAATTTGAAACGTCACTACATTGTACATTGACTGCAACAGAATTACTTCATTCATTTTCTTCAGTAGGCAGGCTCAGTAGTACCTTAGGGAAAAGAAGTATTGATTTGTTATTATTATTTTTAATTTATCACTTAAAGCTTGTGACCTGGGTGATAATAGCATTCTTGGTGCTTGGTGAGGAAATGGGGCTATTCAAAGTGGCCTTTCAATCCACATGAAAATCTTATTTTCTCACATGATATTAACTTCATGTTTTAAACTATAGACTAAATATCCCTTTTGTGAAGTGCTTGGACCAGAAGTGGTTCAGATTTTGGAGCATTTCAGACGTTGGTGTTTTGAATCAGAGATGTTCAACCTCTAATACCTTCTTTGGTTAAATTTGGTCTGTTAAATAGTGCCAGGGCCTTTGCTATTTGGTATAATACCACTTTACTTAATGATTCTGCCTCTGAAGTTGTCTGAACATACCCTTAGCATGTAAAAAGCTTCACATTGTGATGATGATCTCTGTGTGGTCGATGCAGGTAGCCAAAGACGTATCTGTCAGATTGCACCATGAACTTGAGACTGTGGAGGAAAAGCGTGCAAAAGCTGAGGATGAAAATGAAACTCTCAGACAGCAGATGATTGAAGTGGAAATATCCAGACAGGCCCTCCAGAATGAGCTGGAGAGACTAAAAGAGGTAAGACAGAAATGTGTGGGCATTTCCCCCTGGGGTTAAATTGTTAGGAACTTGAGTCTCTGTGTCTCTGTTGTGTTGGTCCACAAACTGCAGAGGCCTGTTTGTTTGGCTTAGGGGCTAAGAATGGAGTTTATATTTTTTTCTAGCATTGTAAACAAATGAACAAAAGCCACACAAAATAAACCTGCTAAAAGCAAGAAAGATTATGGAATAAAGACTGCATGGTGGTTTTTATGGTGCTTGGAAAGCCTAAAATATTTACTCTCTGATACTTTACAGAAAAGACTTGTTGAACACTGGTCTGAATCTTTTTTTTTTTTTTAATAATTTCTACTTAGATGAGCTGATCATTAATTCCTTCCACGTGTTCAAATAGGGTATATTTTTACTGGAATACAGAATTAAGCAGTAGCTTTTTACTTGAGTGTTTTCTTTCAGTGAGCTGGAAAGTTGTTTTGGTTTCCTGCTAAAGTTCTGTAAACAGATAATGCATTGCTACCTACATGTATACATATTATTCAGTCAATATAATTTACATATAGGTATTTTTTAATTTTAGGGAATGATTATTTTTTTCAGTGGTCTAGAAAATAAGTATATATGTATTTTTCATTTATATACAACAATGTAAATCCTGATTTGTTGATTTCCATTATACAGTTAAAGCTAAGTGTTTTCTTGGAAAACATCCTGCATATTGATGAAACTGAAAGCTATTGACAAAGGCTTTAAGGTGCTGGTTCAAGCTGGCATATTACTTGCTGACAGCCTCTCTTAGCAGTTTAATTTTTTGCTGTGGGGGGATACATTTTCTGATTTACCCAGTCATTCCCCATCCATCTAAATGTCCTCTGCGACACTTTGTTCAGGCCTGACCGTATGCTCTGCAGATGAGTATGTGCATGTGCAGTACAGGCCTTGCTCTCAGGGTGCCCATGCTTCAATCTGGCATAAATGTAGCAAAACAAAAATTATAGCAGAGTAGTAAGTGCTGCCGCCTTTTGAATTCTCCCTCACTGCCTCTGCTCTCAGCAATGCACAGCCATCTGAACACAGTTTCAGGCATCCCTCTACCCTTTCCTGCCCCTCTGCAATGCAAGCTGTGTGGGACAGGGATGTAGCTTTGTCTGTGTGATTCACTGGGGGCTCCCTGTGCCTAGAAGGTGCCTAACATGCTGATGGAGGAGATGAATGAGGGGAAGATCACAGCTTGCTGGGGTACCTGGTGAATTTCACAGAACGAGAGTAGCTTCTAAGAGCTGGTTTTCATCATGGGTGACCCTTGCTCTCAGCTTACACATGAATTTGCCTCCAGGATGGGGGAATTTGTCCTCTAATGTGGACCTTTTTCCTCTGTACTTACAGTTCCTGGCACTTTTACTCTCTCCGTTTCTTTGGTCTAAGTTTGCTTGATGGTATGCTATAAACTGTTTTCCTTCTCACAATTTCCAATTTGAGTCTGATCTTGCAGGTATAGAAATCAATTTAGAAGTATATTTTATAAAATTGACTTGTTCATGCATGTGTTTTGTGTTAATATATAAATATACATATAAAAAAATATATAAACATATATAAAATATACAGTCATCTCTTGGCATCTGTAGATTTGTTCCAGGACCTCCACAGATAGCAAAAACTACAATACTCAAGTCCCTTTTATCAAATGGCACATTTGCACATAACCTATGCATAATTTACCTGTATACTTAAAATTATCTCTAGATTACTTATAATACCTAATACAATATAAATGCCATGTAAATAGTTGTTATGTTGTTTTGTTCAGGGAATAAGGACAAACAGTCTGTAATATTCAGTGCAGATGCCATATATTTTTCTGGAATATTTTTAATCCATGATTTAGTTGACTTTGGGTGTGGACTCCCTGGACACAAAGGATTGACTGCATATATTTTCAAGCAAGTGAAGATTCTTTTGCATACATTTAAATGGATATATGTAGGATTTGACATTACTTTGAAGGAAGAGATGATTGCTCTTACTCTTGACATTGAAAGCTTTGACATTGAAAAGCCAGAGTGAGACAGGGATCTTTTGAGAGCTTGATGTTGGCCCCTCCCTGTGTGGGTTAAAATTACTCAGAGGGATTGCTCAATTGGATGAAATAAGTATTTTACCTCCAGAGTTGCAGTCAGACTTGTGGGACTGCATATTTACAGCAAACTTCTAAATGAATTGTAAAACTGGCAGGAGTTTCAGGAAGGTTAGATGCTGGTAGATTTTGCTAGAATCAGAGAATGAGGGAACTCAGGAATACCAGATTCAGAGGTGTTGTGAGAGATATGTATTGGAAAATGCCAAGTGTTTGTCTCCATGAATGGGTTCTTTTCACACAAATTAGAGCAAATATTCTATGAGTTTTTCTGTAGCATAAGATTTTTCTGATCCCAAACTTTGCTGTTTGTTGTTCCCCTCTGAAGCTTTGTAAATGAATGTGTGACACCCTCAAATAGGCACGGACAGTTCATGCTTTGTCTGTGTCTCTGAATAACAGAAGTCATACCAGATGTACAGGTATCCCCTTAGCCTCAGAAGTCAGCGAGATGAAGCAGCTCCATGCAACTTCATCTCTGCAGCTGTCCCTGGGCCTTTTCCCTAAAGCTCCAGACAATTTTCAGTGGCGTGGTACATATCTCCAATGTGAACTTTTCCTAGCACTTCTGACTCAGTATGTGCCGCCCAGATTTACCACCCCTCATGCCAGCCTGTGCCACCTTCTGCCTCTCCTGTTTGTGTGATGGCACCACTATCCTTTTAGTCACCAAGGCATATGATGGCAGTGATCACTAACTTTCTGGTTCTCCATCTTCATTTGCTTGCTGAGTGCTTTCTGTTTTGTTCTTCTGCTTTTGCCATTTTAGGAATTTTCTTACTCACTGACACATAATATGATGTGGATGAACCTTGAAAATTTGCTCAGTCAAGGAAGCCAGACATAGATAGGATTCAGTTTATAGGAAGCACCCAGAATAGATAAATCCATATAGACAGAAAACATTAGTGGTTTCTAGGGGCCAAGGGAAAGGGTAATGGGTTGGGGTTTCCTTGGGGAGTCATAAAAATGTTTTGGAGTTAGATAGGGGTGGTGGTTACACTACACTGTAAATGTACTAAATGCCATTGAATTGTTCACTGGAAAATGGTTAATTTTATGTTATGTGAATTTTAATCTCAATTTTTTTTCTCTATTGTAGCCATATTTTCACCAGTCTCCTCTCAAGCAAATATTCGAAGACTGACAATGTGCATTAATGCTACACCTATTTCTAGTCTTCCTCTTTCTTTCCTCTACCTCCCAGAAGTGTCTCACTTGCCTTGGGCCCCAGTTGTCAACTCTTTAGCATGACACAGGGGACCATTACTACCTGACCTATCCCCTTTCCCTGTTGTGTTTCTTGTTCCTAGGCTATAAATCCTGGAGTTAAAGGAAAACATTTCAGAAGGGACTGTATCCTCCGTCCTCTTTGAACCAGTATAGATATGCTATGGAAAAGTCACCCTTTCTATTGATAGCTAAGGTGACAATAGGTTTGACCTGTCTAGAATTGTCCTTCTGGCTAGCCAGATTGCCTGCTTGCTCTCTATTGCCTGTTCACCTAGGTGCCCACACATCATTACCCTTGTGCAAAGCTCAAATAATTGCTTTCTTCCCCTGATACATTTATTCGTGTACTCAACTCTAGGGGAATATCTCAAAAATTGAAAATGGTTAACCTCAGCTTAATTTCCATATCTTAAAGATTGCCCATCTGCTTTCTTTCAATAACATTTCATTCTGTCTCCAGTATTTTGAGTGCCTATTATATGACATACCCAAATAATAAGTAGTTAAGTTAGTTAGTTGGCACTCACAAGGGACAGAGACATGTGATAGATTGCTTCAGTGAAGCAAGATTGTTAAAAGGAGTGTCGAAAGGCAAATTTAGTAATGTGTCTCATTGGCTTATATTTGCCATTCATAAATTGGGACAACTTCCATTCTGCAAGAGAGAATAAGAGCTCTTGCTGGTAGAATAGTGGATTTTGTAAGTGGGGACAGGGAAAGAGAATTCTAGGAAAATAACCTGATTGGTCAACTCTATACTTTTTATATAAGGGTAAAAGTAGAGGGGCTTCTATATCATGCTGGCTAAAACTGACTTTTTGGAGGTTTAGCTATTATCTCTTTCCTGATTTCTATGAAGATCAGATAGACATTTCAGTTTTGATGTGGTGGTGTGGAGCTTCAGCATGAGTATTCCATTTTGTTCTTGTCTGGTGTGGTCAGTTGGGCCTAATATAGGAGCTCAGTCCAAACCAATGCTCCTTTAGATTGAATATTTTCAAACTTTAACTGTAACCCACAACACGAAATACATTTATATCATTACTCAATATACAAACACAAACAAACAGGTTTTACAAAGAGATGCTTATCTTTGTCATATGCTGTGGAGTCTGATACTTTCAATTATAGTTAGTTTCATTCATTTTTTTTAAAGGTGGTTATAAGAATGACTTAGTCCATCAGTGGATTGTTGCAATTTGGAAAAATATATCAGATCATATGTTAGCCAGTCATGGTAGTGCACACCTGGAATCCCTGGGGCTCAGGAGCCTGAGGCAGGAGGATCTAAAGTTAAAAGCCAGCCTCAGCAAGTGAGGTGCTAAGCAACTCAGTGAGACCCTGTCTCTAAATAAATACAAAATAGTGCTGGGGATGTGGCTCAGTGGTCGAGTGGCCCTGATCAATCCCCGCAGCCCCCTCACCCAAAAAAGATCATTTGTTAGTTGAGTTGTTCACATTTTCTGTATCCATAATCCCCCATTATAAATGTGAATTTTAATTTTCTTCTTATAATTTGTCAAATTTTGCTTTATATTATTTTGAGGTCATATTTTTAAAAATGTAAACAGTTGGGACTGTTCTATGTGATGAAATTATTCCCTTTTCATTTGGCAATTTGTTTCAATTTACTGCTTTTTGCTGTAGTAGCTACTTTGCCTGCTTTTATAATCTATACTAAGAAAGAAAGCATATGAGTTATATTTGCCTATGATGGTTTTTCTGTTATGCCTTTGGTTTCTATTTTTCTATGTCATTATGTTTTAGGTATTTTTCATGAATAGAATATAGCTACATTAAAAAATGGAATCTGAGAGTCTTTCTTTAAACTGATAGATTTAATCCATTTATAATTATTACGATTATTGATATGGGTAAATTTGTTCCTATTATTATATTTTCTCTTTCATTTTCCTTGCTTTTTTTCTTCATTTCTTTTTTCTTTTGTAAACGGTTGACTTTCCTTTGAGTAAGTTTTTAATCCTCATGTTTTCTCTCTCTTGGTTGGGAAGTTACGTATTCTATTATTTTGATGATTATTCTTAGGTATTTAACATGCATGTTTGACTTGAAGTTTAAAACTCATCATCTCTATTCTCCTGAATAATATAAGCGTCTAAGAAAGCTTCAACTCCAATCAACTATTGTCTTTCATATTGTTGTTATCTGGTAACATTTTCTTTAGAATTATCACTAGTTTCATGTGGGGCCTTCTTATGTCAGCTGTTCTTATTTCATCCTCCTTGTCATGTAAGTGTTCTTAGTGTTTTACAAAAATCTTTTTCTTTCTCTTTGCCACATTCTGGTTGACTTCTGCAGGTCTTTTCCACACTACTAATTCTCTTTGTAAAAAAAAAAAAGATAATTACTATTTTATTAATTCATGAAGTTTTTCATTTCAATGAATTTACCTTTCATTTAAGTATTTTTTAAAATTTTGCTTGTTTTTTTCATAGAATTTTCTTCTGTCCTCATTGTTGCAGTTTGTATTTTAAGACTTTAGCAACTTAAAGTCTTAGTCTTTCAGTCTGTTCTGTTATTTCAGGAGTTCTTGGTGTTATTAATCTTCAGTTTGTCAGTGGATTTTATTGCAAGTTTATCATAGTGGGAATCCCATGGGGTCTGCTGATTGTCCTTGTGAGATTTTTGCATTGGTCTTTCCCAGAGGCCTCAGTTTGTTTGATTGGTTCAGACACAACTTCTAATTTCTGGCTTGTGGAGTTTTGTATCAACTAGGTCATTCCAGTCTGACCATTGCCTGCATGTGGCATAGGCCTAGGGGATTTTTACACTTCAAAAGAGATTGTTTCTACCCTACAGTCTCCTGGGCAGGGGCTTATCCTCTGCCTCCCCTGGTGATTTTTAGTTCATCATTGGGTACACCTCTCAGCTAGTTGACTGCATTTTTAGCTAAAACCTCTTCTCATGCCCCTGGCTGGTAGCTTTTACTATTTCCATCCTCATCCCTTTGTGTGCTAACTGCTCTGGTTTTCAGTCTCTTATTCATTTCTGATGATGAGGAATCTTCCTCCTCCTCACCCCTCAACCGACCCAAGTTTAGCTGCATATATATTTTCGTTAGTTACATTTTATCTAGCATTTCTAACTGTACTTTGGGAGGAGGGCTTAGGGTAATTCAATGTGCTGTGTTACCAAAACTGGATTTGACCTTAGGGTTCAGCGAAAGCCTCCCAATAACAGCTCTGGAGCCTCATGGGCAAGCACGCCATCTTCCAGTTCACAGCTTGACCCTGGCTCTTCCTCCTGCCTTACTCTCTGCCTCAATTTCCCAGCCCCCACTGAGATGAAAGCTGCTTTGTACACAGGTTTTGCTGCATCATGGCTTCTCTGCACTCGCTTCTCTCTTTTCTCAAGCAGTGGACAAGGACTTTCTGTGTGTGTCACTATATAGAAACTGTCAGAGAGTCAGAAAGCTTGGAAACTCAGGTGCACAGACATAATGGTTTGCTGCTCTTTTGCTTCAGTGCAGTAAAATAATATCTGTGCTTCCAGATTTACGATTTCCCTCTTAGGCAGAGGTTTGCTTGGGTGAGCCAGTGGAAGCCTCTTTGGCTTCTCATGCCAGGCACCTCCTAGGACACTGACCATGTTGTGGGGCCAATAGGTCATGAGGTTTATTCTGGGCAGGTATTTTGTGTGCTAACTCAGGTCACCTGGGAAGGAATAGAGCAGCACCTGGTTTCATGTGCTAGTCACTGTGGTGTGTGTGTGTGTGTGTGTGTGTGAGAGAGAGAGAGAGAGAGAGAGAGAGAGAGAGAGAGAGAGCGCGCTCACTCATGTGCGCGAAAGAGGAAAATTCTAGCTAGAGATCAGGAAGGAGGAAGAAATTTGGTTTTCTAAATGATTGTGTGGCCTTTTAGGTAATAATGAGTTAAAATGAGTTGCAGACTGGGAGAAAGGAGAATCGGGAGTGTCTGGTTAAGCCTTTTCCCAAACACTGAAACTTGAGAAGAGTCTGGTGTGTGATATATATCTGTGTGTGTGTATGTGTGTTTTATTGTGTTCCCATGTGTGTATGTATACTTGTATGTTTGTGTATGTATCCCTGTGTCTGTGTGCATGCATTTCTGTGTCTGTATCTGTGTGTTTATCTGTATGTGTGCTTGCATGTGTGTATCTGTGTGTATGGGTGTGCAGTATCTGATGTCTGTAGGAAACTACCTTTGTCACTGCTCATTTGAGCCTTCTGTGTCTTTTCTTGAAGAACAGGAGGGCAGGGGTGGAGGGCCTGGAAATGCAGAGTGCAGAGGCCCCTGGAGGGTTAGGAATAGGGCAGCAACTGCAGAAAGACTTGGCATAAATATTTTTGAATGCTTAAGCTGTAATGGAACAGTTTTGGAGGCTGGAAAGAAAGGGGGTATGTGTTCAGTTAAACAACCATAAATAGACCTAACGGCTGATTCACACTGCTGCTGGGAGGTTGGGCCAGAGCATATCACAGTCAGTTCTGGTCACTAGGAACCCATGTCCTGTGAGCCAGTTCTTGTCAAAATCAAGACAAATCATATTAAGGTCTTCTGCTAGTCTAGGAAAAGTCCTAAAGCTCTCTTCCCAGTGCTTACCTCAGGGCATCTCATCTGGCCTCACAGTGACCCTGTGGATGAGCAGGGTGGGTTTATTTGCTTCCTCATGAGAAGCTGTGGTTGAGAACTCAGGAGGAAAGGTGCTTGTCTGGTTCAAATGTTTGGAGTGTTCTAGTTTGTTGGGTTATGCTAGTTAATTGAGTTCAGGGGTCAGAGAACTATTTACTACCAGTGTGATTTGTTATGCTGAAGAAAGACAAAATGATAGGGGAAAGGAGGAGGTAAAGGCAGAGTGAGGGTGTGTGTCTCAGAGGGAGTAAGTGGGTGTGTCAGTCATACCTGAACCAGGATCTCAGGTGGTTAGTCAGCTTTCCATCACTGTGTCAAAATACCTGAGATAATCAGCTTATAAAGAGGAAAGGTTTGTTTTGGCTCAGGGTTTCAGAGATTACAGTCCATGGTCAGTTGGCTCTGCTGCCTTTGGGCCTGTGGTGAGACAATATATCATGGCAGAGAGTATATAGAGAAGCAAAGCTGCTCACCACATGGCAGCTGGAAAGCAAAGAGAGAGAGAGGAAAAAACTGAATGTCCCAACATCCCCTTCAAGGGCATGTTTCCAGGCACCTAACTTCTGTCCTCTAGACCCCACTTCTTGAGGTTCTACCACCTCCCAATAGCACAACAGGCTGGGGACCAAATCACAGGGGCCTTTGGGGAATGTTTAAGATCCAAACAATAACAGTAGGTTTATTGAGTGTTGGAGCCTGGAGGGTCATGAGGTGTTGCCCCACCCTCTTAGGACCTGGTGAGGAAGTTGAGATCTGGGAGGGCTGAGTGACTTGTAGTCAGGTAGCTGCCAGGGACACAACAGGGTTCTTGCCCAGGCCTCCCGACTCCCAGCAACCCTCCTCCCCTTGCTCTTTACTCCAGATCTTCCCTCTGGAGTCATCTCCTACGTTTTGTTGGTAGATTTAGGAAGAGGCTAATTATTAGGGTCAGAACTAGAGGGAAGCCCTTTGGGGCCTGCTTGAAGTAGGGTCTTTCCCAGGGTGCTCCTGTGTCTGATGTGGGCCAGAGAGCCATGGGCAGCTCAGGTTCAGTCCTCAGGGGTAGGCAGGGAAGGATGCTTGCATCCTTCTTTGATCCATTAATGCTTCTATATAAAATTAATTTCTATTTGTAGTAGTATTTATTATGCCTTTGCTTTCATCTCCTACATTATAGGAAGAAGAAGGAGGATAAGGTTTACCTTTGACAGGAGTGTGGCCCCTCAGCCTCCCACGCCACCCTGCTCCCCCTAACACTCCTCACACCTGCACTTTGTTCTACGGCTTCTGTTCCCCAGGATTCTTTCCTGACTCCCTCTGTCACCAATGTCTTGTCCATTCTTTAATATTCTCCCGATAACTCTTTTTCAAACTCTGAATAGGCTTTTTCATGTGATGAACTGCTCCATGGTTATTGTGGAAAACTTGAAACATAAAATTGTAGCAGGAGAAAGTGCTGATAATTTGAACAATCCTGCGATATATCTGACTTTCATACGAAACTGGAAACTATATATTGTTCTATAGGGTGGAAATAAGGAAATGGTCAAAGTATGATTTCATAAATTGCATGGTTTATTATGATAGAAAAGATTTTCTTTCTTCCTTTGGGTTCACAAGAACAAAACTTAGAAGACATTTGATAGACAAGGTACCTTAACCCCAATAGTGAGAGAATTCCAGTACAGTAGTATGGTAATCCCACTGTATCTTCTGTTTTACTTTCCCAGGTTTCAGTTACCTGAGACCATCTATGGCAGAAAATATAAAATGGAAAATTCCAGAAATAATGCACAAGTTTTAAATAATTTTATTACAGCATATTGCTTTATTTGGTCTCTTTTGTTATTTGTTTTTGCTGTTAATCTCTTACTATACCTAATGTATAAGTTAAACTTTATCATAGGTGTGTATATATACCTTAGGTATATATAAGAAGAAACAGTGTAATCATGTATTGTTGAAATGGAATTTCTGAGAAAGGAATTCTTAGATATTTTGTTGTTGTTCAGACATAACACAGACTTAGATGGCTACAAAGTCACGAGGTGATTATAGTCTTATGGGTCCACTATCATACATGTTGTGTATGCAGTAGCCTAAGACCCAAATGAGTACAAATATGTCCCCCTTTATCCCTTTTTCTGACTCATACCTTACCTTGCCTAAAACCCTTGGAATCTCCAAAGTGATAAGTGTCTTTTTGTGTGCTAATGAGACAACTGGTGGCTGGGCCTCTGGGATAGTCTCAGGATGGTTGGACAGAGGAACTCTTAGTCCAGTCCTCTACCTCCAGGTTGAGGAGGGAGGAGAGAGGGAAGAGGCTGAAGGTTGAGCTCATCATCAGCGTCAATCATGTGATACCCCCTATATTTTTGGGGGTACTGAAGATTGAACACAGGGGCATTTTACCACTGAGCTACTTTCCCAGCCCTTCTTATTTTTTATTTGAGACAGGATTTTGCTGAATTGCTTTAGGCTGGCCTAAAGCTTGCACCCCTCCTCAGCCCCCTGAGTAGCTGGGTTTTCAGGTGTCTGCCACATTGCTCCACGCATGTCTTCCATAGTAGTATCCTTTTATAGTAAATGGCTAAATATAAGCAAAGTTCTTGAGTTCTGTGGACCATTCCATATCAGAAGTTACGGAACTTCTGATTTTAGCCAAGTTGAACAGAAGTTTTGGATAACCTGGGGATCCACCACATGCAATTGGCATCTGAAATACGTGCAGTTTTGTAGATCTGAGTTGCTCACCTCTGGGATCTGATGCTGACTCTGGGTAGAGAGTGTCCAAACTGGATTTTACTGTAGGACACTCAGCCAGTGTAGGAACATTGCTTGGTAGGAGAAACCCTCACATGTTTACTCATAGGAGGGTTCAGATTGAGGAAGTAGAGGAAAAGGAAAGCATCCCCATCCGCATCTCATAGGCTGTTACAAATAACATTGTTGTGAGAATTCACATGAATGTTTTTGTGGGAAAACGAGTTTTCATTTCTCTGGGATAAGCAACCACAGGCCCAGTTCCTGGGTCCTGTAGTAATTGCATGTCGAGTTTTTAAAGTGCCGAACTGCCTTCTGGAGTGGCTGTACCATTTCGTGTTCTACCGGTACAGTGTGAGCACTCATTTCTCTGCATCCTCACTGGCATTTGGTGTCACTGTTTTTCACTTAAACCATTCTGATAGATGGTATCTCATTGTGGCTTTAATTTGCATATCTCTGATGGCTAATGATGTCGGAGATATTTTCATATGCTGTTTGACATCTCTACCTTCTTTTTGGTAAAATATTTATGTCTTTTTTTGACCATTTATAATCAAATGGCTTATTTATTTTACTTTTTTTTTAAACTGTTAAGTTTTGAGAGTTCCTTGTATATTCTAGATACTAGTCCTTTGTCATATATATGATTTGCAAATATTTTTTCCCCTTCTGTAGCTTGTTTTTTCATCCTTTTAACAGGTTCTTCACTAGGACAAAAGTGCTTTGTTTTGAGGAGGTCCAATTTATGCATAGTTCTTCTTATGATATTGATTTTAAGAGCTCTCTGGCTAGCCTTAGACTATGAATGTTTTCTCTTATTTTTTTTTTTTTAAGTTTTGTTCTTTTCAGTTAAGTCCATGATCCATTTTGAACAACTTTTTGTGTAAGGTTTGAAATTAAATTGAGATTCTTCTTTCCTTTCTTACCTATGGATGTCTAGTTTCTTACCTATCGATGCTCTGGCATCATTTGTGGACCAGGCTGTGTTTCTATCATTGTGTTGTGTTTGTACCTTTGTTAAAAATCAGTTGGGCAGCATTTGCATGTGTTTTGAGTTCTCTGTTCTGTTCTATTGATCTCTCCCAGACCACACAGTCTTGATTACTTAGCTATATAAAGAGTTGAAAGAGCTTTCTTGGTACGTTGTCTATGTCAGCCAGCAGTTTGAGACTCTGTGGTCTTTTGGACCACTCACGTCTTTGCCTGTTGGTATATATGTGTCTGTACATTCCTACCCTTATTAAACACTTGGTAAATGCTTTTTGAATGAGTAAAGGTTTTGTCATCTTTATTTTTCCTTGAGAAAGAGCAATAATAGCATTATCTAAAAATCCCTTGGTAAGGAATTTCTGATTCTGTAAATGATTACCCCAGGTTAATACAAATCCCTGATTCTACTGTAGGCCAAGTGTTTTTTTTTTTTTTTTTTTGGACAATGAGTCATAAAATCTCCCTGTTTGGTTAGTGATAAGCAAAGCTGCTTCTGTTCTCAACTTCCTGAATATTCAGCCAGGTTCATCACTAGGGTCATGCAGCACCAGGTGGTGCCCTGTGAGCTGAGAGACCTCTTGTTTCTGGTGGAGTCTCACCACAGCACTGTGGTGCCCAGGTGGCCTCTCAGAGCAGATGAGGGTGCCTTTGGGATGACCACATCAGAGGCAGTGATGAGGTTTAAAGACTTTCTTTCTCCAGCGATTTAAGATCCTTCCATTTCTCTCCTTTTATTAACAAAACATTTTAGGAATTTAGGAGTTTTTGATACTATGGAAGATAACATTTCAACCTGTTATCTACTGGATATTCGAGCATTAGAATAGAACTCGTGGATTTTAGTGAAATGGACAATGTTCAAGTTTTTTCTTAAAAATTGTTAAAAATATAGACAAAGCAGATATATTTCTGAATAACTTAGATTTTTCCTAAGTGATTAGCTGCAGCAAGAATGTAGCATTGTTTGTTCTTTGGGAATAAATAGGAAATGCTTCTGTTTTCACAATTTACATTTGATTCTTAGAGGTCTGTTGAATTTATGTTCTATATGTCATGTTACTGACATAATATAATTTAGGTAACTTTTATCCCCAAGTTCAGAATCAAAAGTTCAAGAAACAGAAATGTTGGAGAATAGTCTAATGTTATCTATCTCCTGAGAGTGCTTTCTTGGAGTTTCTCTGACTCAAGTGAGCCATCATATATTGGGTGGTATGGTTATGAGCCAGATAAGCAATTTTGTTTGTTTGTTTTTTACCTTGTCATCAAAATTTATTCAGCACTGAAAAGATACCAAGTTACATATATAGTTATTTAACCAAACAGAACATCTTTCTGTTAAGCAGTTAATCAGGCAGCACTTGAATTTCTATTGACCTGAAGTTGAACCTCAGAGAAAAGAGAGACCCTAAGCTCTCCCAGGGCCCCTTTCATCATGGTTTATTTGTACAGGTTGGTTAATTCTTTTACTGAAAGAATGTCAGTGTGGGATTGTTGGGTTCTCAATTATTCCATCATATCACGGATGCACTTTCTTGTGACCCAGAGAAGTTGTCCTGGAACAAAGGAATGTAGAAAGTGTGGGGTGTGATTATCAGACAGTAGGCATTAGAATATAGACACCATTCATTTTTGGGAGCTAATGTGAGTTGGTTACCCAAGCAAGGCAATACGTATTTATCAAACGCATGTTTGTATTTATTACTTAATTCTGAGCAGTAGGGGTGGATCCTTGTTGTTTTCCCATCCCATTTGGCTTCCTCTCTTCTGGTGGGAGGAGTGGGAATGAGTGGACTGGGAGAGCCTTGAGAGGATCAATTGTGGGGAGCCAGTGCAGGGGTACAAGGCACCCAGTATTCCTCTTGGGTTGTAGGGATGAGACCAGGCTTGTGAAAGCTCACTCCTCTGCATTTACAAGGATCACAAGTTTTTTCTTGCATTAGAGAAGCAAAATCATTGCTGAAAAATCTTCCCTGTGTTATTTTAAATAGAGAAAACAAGAAAATTTAAAGATCATATAATCTTATGCCACACCTGCCTGTTCTGGAGTAATGTGTGTGTTCAGTACACTTTTAATGATAAAGAGCCTCACCCATTCCTACTTCAGGAGAGTGGCAGGGACTGTCTCTTCAGTGAACTAGTCAACTACTGAGTCAGTGAGGGGCTTGGTCAGGCCCTTCTTTTACTTTTGAATTTTGAAGTAATGTCAAGAGTTTCTTGTCCATTTTCAAGGATTCTCTTGTGTAGTAATTTTGTTGGTGGTTGCATTCATTTGTCAACAAAGGTTACTCATGGGGTTACTGAAGTATTGAGGCCAAGATGTCGTATAATCCCCATGGAAACAACACTGTAGATTGCTGGAGCAGTCAATTTTGAATAATCTGCTTAAGTGGGGTTTCTCAGCTGCTGCAGTACTGATATTTTGGCAAGATAATTCTTTGTGGTGGGGGCTGTCCTAGGCATCATATTATGCTCAGCAGCATTCCTGTATTTTCTCAGGGGTGGGCTGGCCTGATTTTCTGACTCAGCAGAGATGAGTAGCAGGTGGTATTATATGTTCACCTTTGTGCTCAACCTGTTGCAAAACACCCTTTAGGATTCCCTTTAAAATGATTATGTAGACGTTTTGATCATTTTCTGCAGGAGGATTAGAGAACAGCAGCGCTGAGAGCCATTCATGGACAAGTTGCTTCTTGTACCAGTGGTTTACTGAGGTGGGGAAAAAGAGTGTGTAAATTCCTGCCAAGAATCAAGCCCTTTAGCCAGGCACTTCTCAGCCCTGGCTGCCCATTAGAATCCCTGGGGAGCTTTGAAGACATCTCATGTTCACACCACACCCAGGCCATTACCTCAGGACTTCCTGAGTAGGATCCTGGCTTCTGTGGCTTTCACAGCTCTCCAGGTTGATTTGAGTTCAACAGGAGATGATCCTGTCCACCACATTTCCCTCATCACAGATAAGTGTGTCCCACCCAGGAGAGGTGCTGAGGGCTGGTTAGACTCATGAAGGGTTAAAAGAGTTTTCCAAACTGGTGTTTCATGAAGTTGAGGCTTTGGAGTGACTTGTTTGGACAAGTGACCTCTTTCTATCAAAGTGGAGGCCCCAGACAACTTAGCTATAATATGTAATTATTCAAGTGAGTTAGTACAGTCTTGAGTTTTATAGTTTTGTGCCTCCAGAAGTTGTAAAGGAACAATAACTATAACTGACTTCCTACTCATTAATTATAGTTTTCTTTAAGAACAAATCAGAAGCCAGATACTAGTAAACACACAGAGATGGCCTTTGTCCACACTTCATTTGAACTTGCCACTCATCATATTCTTCTTATTCTCTGCCACCTCAGTTCCTCCTCCCTCTTCTGCCCTGTTTCCCTTTAGTTTGTCTGAAGAGTGCAGTCTTCTAACTGTTGTGAGTTTGTGCTTACATGTGGCCTGTTATTCCAGGTCACTGGCAGATGGAATCTAATGGGACAGGAACCCTTGTTAGAATGTGGTCAGTCTTGAACCCGTTGCCCCTGCCTTCCTCTTTTAAGCTGTCCCAGCAAAATGTAGTAGAACACATTTTCAGTAGAAGGCAGAGGTAAATGGTAGTTAACAGTTGGGGGATCTTCCTCAGCAGTTATTTCTGGGCATTCCTCCTGTGGTTCAGGGGTTGGGTGGGAATGGGTGGAAGCAGCAGATAAGCCTTGGTAACTGCAAGGAAGGGCCCACTCAAAGCCTCCTACTGAGTGCTCCCTGGGTGCCAGCAGTGGTTCCTGTAAATGTCTGTTTTTTTGTTATCCTCAAAGAAGCCCAGTAAGCTGGGAGGCATTTCCACTTGAAAAGGTGAACCTCAAGGAGAGTATGTAACATGCCCCAGTCCACACAACTTAGCAGCAGATAGGATCTTACACCACTGGGAAACTGACTACAGGGGAAAGAACAGACACAATTTCTAGATCCAAATACTTTTCCTTTTCCCAAAGAAAAACTCAGGGGAAATGAAGGGACATGTGTGAAATGTGTTCTAACTAGCATGGATCAAGGCTATATCTAGCACAATGAAGAAATAAGGAAGGTGAAGATTCCTAGAGGAGTTGTCTTTGTGGACAGACTATTTTTTTTATGAACTACCATTACCTTGATTAGAAGGTCTACCATTAGGAGAAAATAAAACAACTGTCAGTGATATTACATGCACTAGATATGACCTGCAATCTGATTTCAGAGATGCTAAAATGTGATGGTGTACCTTAAAAAAAAAATGAAACATGGAATGCATATATTTTTTAAGTTCCGTAGTTAAACCATTTTATATCTTGTACCCAAAATATTCCTGTCTGAATTAAGAATATGAGGAAGCATGGGGAGCATTCCCAGAGCTATTTGTTGACATGGAAGATAAAGCAGACAGCTCCTGGTCAGTCTTGGGACAGCAACAGGTCCAATACTGACCACACTCTAATAAGGATTCCTGTCCTGTTAAATTCCATCTTTAGAGAGGCCACATGTAATCAACACAAACTCCCACAACAGTTGGAAGCCAAAGCATCTTGGTGGAGCATTCCTAGGACTGTACTTCATATGCTCTTTAATGAGGTGCTCAAGTCCTGGAGGGCAGGTCACTCACATAGAGTATGCTGAAACTGTTCTATACTTTTATTTTACAAACTAAACATATTAGAGTGGCCAGTACTCATTATAAAGAGTTCTACTGTGTTCTTGGCACTAGGGTCTATTGGGGCATTTAGTAAAGAATTTAAACAGAGTCAGGAAAGTTTAAAATTGTAAGAATTTTATGAATGAGTTTAGAGAAAGCAGTAAGAAGTTTCCCATGGTACTATCATTTCATGCTGGTGTTTAAGGTTTGGAGGAGCTAGGTGTTAAAGCTCAGTGGTGGAGCATGTGCTTGGCATGTGTGAGGTTCTGGATTGGAAACCAGCACCCTCCCTGGTGCCCCCGTCCCCCCCAAAAAGTGATTGGGACTGATGTAAATGGCTTCTAGAATGTTAATGAACACCTGCCTGACAAGTGAGAGGAATGTCTGGCCATGCGCCTGGGCTGGCTGTTGGGGGACAGGAATACTTAAAGCTCTCTTCAGAATGTGATGGGCAGCCGGTGACATTAGCAGAAACCATTAAAGTCGTCAAACAGAGGACTAATGTGAGGACAGTCCTGGGGCATTTCTCCCAACTTCTTCAGAGCTGAGAAGATGACTGTGGGGATTCAAGTGCTAAATGATGCAGGTCACATGTTGAGCCCTGAGTTTGAGTCCCAGGACCCACAGAGGAGGAAAGTTAAGAATGGGACCTTGTGGGGCTCTATAATTGATGGCAGGAGAGAAACTGCTACTAAATCAAGGCCACATCCATCTGACCCATGACTCTAGTTAACCAATGGGCTGGCTTTCTTATGAGTGTGACTTTTGGGGGCCAGTTTGGCACTATAGAGAAAAAGTGGTTTGAGTGGCCATCATGTAAATCTTATTGGAGTAAATTAACATAAATGCTGATCCCCAGCATTGCAAAAAATAAAATAATAAACATATCTTTTAATTTTTCTTATTTATCCTTCAGTACTATTCAAGAAACAAAACTTAAATCAGTAAGTCTGTAGCCAACATCATTTCCATATAGAAATGTATGGCCTGGTCTCTTTCTACACTAGCAAGCCTTTCCCTTCTCTAGGCTAACTGCAGAGGCATGGGCAGGCATCTCCTTGAAAAGCTGAGGAACCCAGTTTCCTACCAGGCCCTGAGCTCACCAGTGCAGTTTTTAAGCAACATTTTATGCATTAACATCTCCCATAAGATAGCATCATTATCCTAGTTAAGTTGTTTTGTATGCTAGTAGTAGTTCTTTGGATTTATGGCTTTTACAGATGTATTTTAATTTCAAGTTTACATATAGTAGGAAACTCAAAGACTGAGAAAGTAGGTGATTTCCATCTTCTCTTGAAAAATAATTTTTTATAAGTACTTTTAATGTACCTATCAACCTGTGAGTTTATTGCATGATTTTTGAGGTGGCGTGTTTTGATATGTTGAGATGTGTTTGCCAGTAAACAATTTAAAAACCATCTTAAGGGAGAGGTGGAAATCTAGTTGACCTCAGAATTAGCAGAGAAAAAAGGCATGGCATTTCTTTTACATTCAGAAATGGAAATAAAGGTGCCACTATTGAGATTCCCCTCCTTTCCTTTTACATTACCCACAATCTTACCCAAGAACTTCACTTCTCTTTTCTTCTCTTCTCTTCTCTTCCCTTCTCTTTTCTTTCTTTCTTTCTTTCTTTCTTTCTTTCTTTCTTTCTTTCTTTCTTTCTGTGCTGGGGATTGAACCTAGGGCCTGGTAGACAAGTGCTCTACCACTGAGCTTCATCCCCCAGCCCTAAAAACTGCCTTCCAAAGTCAGGTGAGACCTCCCTGGAGCATTTTTAAGGTCAGAATGCACTGCTTTGAGGTTGGAAGGGAGGGTTACAGAGTCCTTGGCTAACTTCTACCCTGCAGCATCTATCACATAACTGCAAACCAGGCTCCACAGAGTGAAAAACCACAGTAGAACTTGGAACAGCAGGTACCATATTGAAGTGCATCCACTTCATCATAGAAATTGGCACAGAGGTCTGGAACCAAGGTATTTTGGTGCATGTTACATATTCATCTAAAAATGCATCTGAGATATGTGGAGCTAAGGATGAGGACACAAACAAGGAGCAGGGAGGGAGCTGCTCCTCCAGAAGGCACATCCTCTAAGCATGACTGGGATATGTGTGTATATGTGTGCCTACACATGTGTGGTTGGGAAGAAACAGTAAAATAAAAAGCATAAATGCAAATGTGCTTATCCCTAACATTGCCTAGGATATCCTGTGGTGTTTATGTTTCCCCCCATCTTATTAAGAATGTGTTTTTTAGAGATCAGTGTCAATATTCTTCTGCCTTATGTTAGTTCAGAGAAATCAAAGTCCAGGATTCCCTCCCTTATGTGGTTTGCTTTCTGTAGTTGCATTTACCTGTGGTTGACTATGGTCTGAAAATATTAAATGAAAAATTCCAGAAATTATTTACAAGTTTTAAATAACTTATTATAATATGTTGATATAATTCTATTTTATTATTACTGTTATTAATAATCTCTTGCTGTGTCCTGTGTATAAATTAAACTTGATCATAGGTATGTATATATATACATAGTAAAAAACATGACACATGTAGGATTTGGTATTATCCCTGTTTTCAGACCTCCATGGAATATATAGGACATCTGGGGACATATCCCCAAGGGTAAGGATAGGCTACTGTAGTTCAACAACTGACAAGTTCAGGGAGAACATGCATTTTGTGAAAGGGCACCACCTGCTCATCAGCCCTGGGCTCAGAGGGGAGGTCTGGGTATACATGTGGGTACCAGCATGTTGAGGGTTGCCATTAAGATCCATCTGAGGAGTCTGTAAAGAGGAAAAGAGAGCCACATTTCTTTTCTCATGGCAATTAAAACAACTGCTATCTCCTTATGAAACATGTGAATGTCTCTTCCAATGAGTTTAGAGGCAAATGTCTTAATAATTGGTTAGTAAAGAAATAGTTGTATATTATTCATTTTACTCACTTGGTGTTTATCTGGATTGTTCTTCCACTAACCAAAATGCAGTCCCTTTTTCCCAAACAAAACAGCATTTTATTTATCTTTTAAACTTTGAAATCTATCTACACTCCTTGTCCTGTATTCCTTTTTTAAAATTGACAAATATAATATTTGTGCATATGTATGGGGTACAGTATTATAATTTGATATATGTCTACAATGGGGTAATGAGCATTTCCATTTCCTTAAATGTTGTCATTTCTATGTGCTGGGAATCTTCAAACTCTTCTCTCCTTATAGCTTTCTTAATGTGGTTAGGGAAGCAAGAACCCACTTAAGCATCCAGAAATCCTGGAGAAACAAGATAGTGGTCAAGCATTGGTTTTATTTGCACTTAATAACCCTGTGAGACAAACTGATTGATTATTTTACCACCCTGATCAGTCAGGTACCCTGAGACCCAAGGAACTTAATCTTAGGTAATTCATTTAGGAAATGATGTTGCTGAAAGAAGTAGGCTTTCTTAGGGTAGGAACTATGTTGTATTTGCATCACCCTTAGCAGTTGCTTTTGTGTTTGTTGAAATGAGTTGAAAAGTTAATACCAAACCAGGTCTTTTGCCTGTTAGGTATTCTCACCACAGATTTAGTGTTCTTTCCATAAAACTAACTCGAATGGAATGTTTTTTTTTTTTTTTTTTTTTTTACAAAGGACAGTACAGGAGCCCAGAGTGGTCAGGTGGCCAGTCCCAGTTGAATGTGGTTGCCGTGCAACTTCCTGCATGCAGATGCTTAGCAAGGGTGACCATTTTGAAGTGGCATGAGTGAAGTAAGTTTGAGAGTTTTCTGAGTGGAGTCAAAGGTGTGGACTACAGGACCCTGGTTAATTACATTGGTGTTAATTACCTGGGAATGACTGTGTCTGGCTGTTCCCTTCCCTGCTTTCTATGTAGAATTAATGAGTGTGACACTCTGGTTTCAGTCATTCATCAATGTCCTTTGTTGAGGCTTCTGCTTTCCTAACTGCAAATAAGTTGCTTAGAATAGCAAGTACCTTTTATTCCATTGTTAACACTGGAGAATGTTTAAAGGATGGGTTTCAATTGGATTCATTAATAGAAGGAACTGGATGCTTTTCCAGGACAAAAATTATGTGGCTGGCAATAGCAAACTGTGCAACTAACTAAAAGATTATGGGATGGGGGAAAATAA
This sequence comes from Glaucomys volans, assembly GCA_020662805.1. Classification (NCBI taxonomy): domain Eukaryota; kingdom Metazoa; phylum Chordata; class Mammalia; order Rodentia; family Sciuridae; genus Glaucomys; species Glaucomys volans. The sequence continues at coordinate 174,027 of JAJEJO010001764.1, forward strand.
GTGGAATAGCAGCTAAAAAGAAAGCTGCAACTGAGCATCAGTGAATGCACACATGAACCAGGAAGGATGTGAGGGAAAAGAAGGAAACAAAAATGATTTACTTTTGTGCCAAGCAGTACAGACACACGTACAGGTTAATGGATATGGTTAAATCATGATGTGCTTGCTGTTTGGGAGTTTATTTCTCAGTGCACTTGGTGGCCATCCAGGAACTCATCAAATCAAGTTAATGGAGAGTTAAATGGCTTTTGAAACAAGCTGGCTTGAGGCAGCTGGAAGCCAGGGCTGGGTTCTCTTGGCTTGGCTTGGTTTGGCTTGGGCCATGAGGTGGGCATTCTTTGGCAGGCAAGCTCAATTTGCAGGGAAGATGAGGTCTCAGGGGAAGCTGTTGAAAAGCAGTTATCAAGGACTTCAGTGAAACTCCTGCTTCTCTGACCCTGTTCAGAGCTGTCTGTGTTTTCTCAGGAGTTTTCTCACTGTTTTAATACAGTGCAGAAAACCCCCATCTGTTACTGATCCTGATCATCTTTAGAGAAGCAGAAGCCACTTGTAACGGGATCAACCATCCCAGTGTGGTGGGAATATTTAGGCAGGTGGGAAACACCTATTTTTTTTTTAATGCAGAATTTCAAACATTTGAGAGAATACTATAATGAACCTGCATATACTCATCACCCAGCTCTGCCAGTATCAACATTTTGCCAGTCTTTTTTAATGTTCCGTCTCTCATTCTCCCTCCCTTCCTCTCTCCTTTCCTATGTTTTCTAAAGTAAACATCAAATATATACACGTGATATTCAGTACTTTTTCATTCCTTATTTTCCAAACAAAATGTAGAAGCGTATAATAACAAACCAAAGGAGTCTATGATTTATACAATTTTCCCTTAATGAAGCACACAAAACCTCAGCTTTACAGGGAAGTGTGACAACAATAAAACCATGAATTTTCAAAATGCATAACTACTCACCTTCATGCCTCCAGCTTTTACTCTGAGACTGACAAAAGCTTATTAGCATTATTTTTCTGTTTATCAGAATTAAAACTGTATTGCCATATTAAGTTTCCTTTTAGGAAGTTTGAAGGAGTTACTTTAATGGTTTGAGAATATTGAGTAAGTTACTTTAAGCTGCTCTGGGTGGAATCCAAGCTGCAGAAGTCCAATGTGGAGGAGCTGGAAGAGGTATTCTTGATGCATTTACAGCCCTGTTCTTTACTTCATAACATTGTTCCAGCTGTTTAGTAAGGGTTAAACAACTTTTAAAATTATGTATCCATATGCAAATATATAAGATACATAAATGAAGTGATAAATGTAATTGCACATTACACTGGTATGCTTTAGAGTACCCTCCCCTTTTTGGTGGTGGGGAGGCATAGTTTTCTCTTTTCCAGTGCATTGTATAAGTCCAGCCCTAAGCAGAGTAGGTCTTAGTACTGTAGGAAGTTATATTAGTTTCCTATGGATGCTATAATAAATTAACACAAATTTAGTAGCTTAAAACAACACAAATTAATTGTCTCAGCTCTGTAGTTCAGAAGTCTGAAATGAATCTTACTGGCTAAGTGAGGTTTCTGCAGGACTTTGCTCTCCCTGGAGGCCATAGGAAGGATCCTGTTCTTTGTCCCTTCCAGCTTTTGCAGGCTGCCCAGATTCTTTGGCTAAGGCCCTCTTCCTTCATCTTCAAAGGCAGCATCACTGACTGAGATCTCTCACTGCCATTTCTCTGGTTCTCCCTCCTGACACCCTCTTCTCTTTTTAAGAACCTTGTGGGTCCACATGAGTAATCCATCATAACCTTCTTGTCTTAAGGTGGATTAGCTTCTGATTCCCTTTACCATGTAGCATTTTATAGTCACATATCATGTGGATTAAGAATATGGACATTTGCAGCTGGGATATCTTTCTGCCTATTGTGGTAGGGAAACAAGATTTTAGAGCTACTGAAGTTAGACCTCATTTATTTATTCTTATATATGCATAATTGGGAAATGGGGCTCAGGGCATAGAATTTGTTGTGCCCACAGGGTGTTGGATGCTTTCCAGTTCTTTATCCAATCTTCCTGACAACCCTAGGAAGTGGGCATTTTTATTTTCATTCTATCAAGAAAACTGAGGCTTGGAGTGCCTAACAAACCTTCCGTAGGTCACCTAGCTAGTTATGTGGCAGACAGAGCCCATCTCACATGCAGGATTGTCAGCAGTCCAAGCCTGCTTTCCATCACTTGCTGGGTGTGTGTTGTTAGCTCTCAGGTCTCTATTTTCTTGTCTGGTATTCTTTTTCCGTTCTACCATTCTGCCAGCTCACATTTTCCACCAGTGATGTAATAATGCATTTTCCAGAAGTTCCTTTTTGAAAGAGGATTTATGTATTGATTTTTTTAAACCTTTAAAATTTTTGTAGCTGCTGATTCCCTTCTTTAAAGAACACTATTTTTTTTTCATTCCCTTGGAACATGATTTTTATTGCCAGTTCCCCAGTTCAAACATATTAGGAGATGAATGTGGAAATTCTTAAATGACTTCACCTGGTTTTCATCCCTTGCCCTGCTTTCTGCCACTTAATACTGAATCCCAGATTTCTTTCCTTTTTCATCTTCATCCCTTCTTAGTTTTTTCTTTAACGAGTTTGGATACTGTTTTAAGAGTGTATGAGCCTGATTTGTAACTGTCCCTGTTAAAATCTGGTGTGGTATCTGTTAGGTTTGTGAGTAGATGACAACCCCCTTTCTTAAAGACAAGTGCACTCACCTATTGTTTTCTTCTTTCCTTCCATTTCTTATAAGGATCTGAGCCACACTGGACTTCTGTAAAAGAATCCCTAGTGTCCCCCACACTCCATGAGAGACTTGTGCAGGGGATATTGGCTGGGTGATCCAGAGCTGGGCAGCCACCCCACCCCCAGGTTGCTCAGTTGTGACCTCCAGATCCCTGTGATCCACAAAGAGATAATCGGGGATGACCTGGGCTGCTGCTGAGACAGCTGCAAACAGGGGACCAGCAGAATGAGCTCACCTGGTTTCCTCTTCATGTTTGAGAGTTTTGAGACTTGGGTACACTACCTTATAAACAAAGTTTGAGACCTTAATATATATTATTACTTTTAAATAAATTATGAACTAAATCATTTAAACATGTGTTATTTATTTATTTATTTATTTATTTATTTATTTATTTATATGTGGTGCCTCATGTGCTAGGCAAGCTCTCTACCCCAGCCCTACATATATAATTTAAACAAGAGTAATAAGAATACCCATCTTAGAAACAGAACTGAGAAAACCTGTGTGTGACCTCATGTCACCTTTAACCTAAAAAGTGTTGATTTTTTCCATGCTTTTCTTTATACTCTGCCAATTAGGTATCTATCCATAAAGCGAATATTGTTTAGCTTTGTTTATTTTTGAATAAACAAAGAAATGGAGCTGTACTGTAGATATTCTTCTGTGGCAAACCTCTATCACTTGGTAATATTCCCTGCCCCCTGACTTTTTGTGGTACTAGAAATTGAACCCAGGGCCTTGTACATGCTAAAAACTCTGCTCCTGAACTTACTGGCCTATTTCACTTATCATAATTTCCTGAATCAATGCTTATTACAAGTGGCAGAATATTTCCATATTTGTACCTTTTTTGAAGCTGAATAATGTTCTGTTGTATGTGTATGCCACAATTTGTTTATCTATTCATCCATTGTTGGGTACTTGGATTGCATTTACCTTCTGACTAGGGGGAATAATGCTGTTATGAACATGGGTATGCAAACAAATCCCACTTTTAGTTCTTTGGGGCATATGCCCAGAAGTGGGCTTGCTGGATCACATGGTAGCTTTGCTTCTAATTTTTTGAGAAACTGCCATACTGTTTTCCACAGTGGCTGTACCATTTTGCATTCCCACCAGCAATGCACAAGGGTTCCAATTCTACATCCTTGCCAAAACTCATTTTCTGTTATTTTGATAGTAGCCATTTTAGCGAGTGTGAAGTGGTATCTTGTAGGGATTTTTATTTGCAGTTCCCTTGTGACTACTGATTTTGGGCATCTTTTCATATGCTTATTGGCCATTTGTGTATCTTTGAGGAAATATTTATTCAAGTTGTTTATATGTGTTCAGTTTTATTAGGTAATATCAAATCATTTTTTACAGTGGTTGTAACAGCTTATTTGGAATCAGCAGTTTATGAGAATTTTGTTTATTTCATATCCATGCCAATCCTGATATGGTCAGATTTTTAAATTGTTGGCATTCAGCTGAATGGAATGATATATCCTTATGGTTTTAGTTTGCTTTTCCCTGTTGACTTGTGAAGTTGGGAGCATCTTTTCATTTATTTATGTATAATTGTGTTTCTCTTGTGAAGTGCCTATTGGTATATTTTGTTTACTTCATTTTTTTTTTAATTGGAATACTTACCTTGCCCTTGTGAACATGTTCAGAATACTAACCCTATGCTACTTACATATGTTGCAAAATTTCCTTCCAGGTTGTAGCTTATCTTTTTCACTTTTTTGTGATACCTTGCATGAATAGAGATTTAAATTTTAATGTGCTTAAATTCATCAGCCTTTTCCTTTATGAAATATGCTGTAAGATCAAGACCATATTGTCATATAATTATGTTCACCTCTCATGATTAAGTTCTTGAACCAATGGGTTCAAGACAAGAACCAACTTGTCTTTATGGTCAGTGTGAGCAGAGAGCCTTTTCTGTTTTTTTCCCCATGTGGATGACCAGTTGCTCTAGTGCCTTTCAATGACCATGTCTCAGAGAAACCACTCTCAACTAGGAGTGGGGTGTGCCTAGGAATTACTGGGGAGCTTACAAGCAGACCACTGCAGCAGAGTGTGTTTTGTGTATTTATAGTGTGCAAAGGGCTGCCAGAGTATATTGATTATTTGTCAGAACTCTTCCTAGTGCTGTTCAGAGCCAGCTGCCGCCTCTTTCAGGGTCAGATCTGGCCACCTTATCTTGTATTATGTACTTTTAACCTGTTTGTCTTCTGAAGAAACAAGGAGAAGTAGTTGGTGAATGTATTGTAGGTGATGAGGTGGATGTAATGAAGCAGTACGCCTGTGTCCCTAAGGAGGGACAGGACAGTTTTTCACCTGCCTGGTGTTTTCTTGACTTGTTCATCCCACCCCCTACCACCATTCTGATCAGAGCTGCTCTTTGCCAGGAGCCCTGCATTTTCTTTGCTAATTGGGGTTCTCAGTACCTCCCTATCCAGGTTGTCCTGAGGACTTGAAGTGAAATATCTAAAGAATGTTATATATAAGCTGGGCTATTACTGCTCTTCCCCAAGTGGTTCTTCTTTGGGGGTAGGGACCCCATATAATTTCAGTCCAGAAGACCCTCGTTATGTTCAAGGGGGTGCTTTCCTTGTCATATTTGGAATAAAAATAGACAAATAAAAGCATTGTGGATAAACTGGTAGTTTGTGATGTGGAAAGGGTCCCTGTACTCACTTCACATCTTCTTGTGCCGATGCAGGGGAGTGGCAATCTCCACAGTGTGATGAAGCCCTGGGTGCCTGCCATGATAGGTGTGGGTTATTGATGTGGGATTATTAAACAGATAATTAACCCACTATCTCTAATAGTACTGAATAAATACTTGAGGATTGGGCGTAACTATAATGAGATTTTTTTTTTTTTTTAATTGGGCTGATTTCTCCAGGCTTCTCATTGGAAATCTCTGTCCTCAGGTGCCTTAAAATGCAGAGTTCTGTGTAAAGGTAAAAGTGGTGGTGGGGTGGGGATTCTGTTTTCAGGGAAGGAGACAAAAGCTAAGTGGAACAGAGGAGCCTGTTCAAGATTTAGCTTGAGAATCTGGATTTGCCAGTTCCCTCTCTCCACTCACACTGGGCACTGTCGCCAGGGGCCTGTTTCTAATCACAGTGGGCATTCTTCCCTGGTGTCCCATATTGGTCTGGCCCTACCAGATGGAAATCTGAGAAGATGGTCAGCCTTTTCGAATAGCGGGCGGACGCCTTCCCTGGTGTGGTCTGTGGATGCTGTTGGCCTACTAGCTTTATTATTTTCCTAGGGCTGCTGTAACACAGTGCCACAAACTGGGTGGCTTCAGAAACAAAAGCTCATCTTTTCCACAATGAGGACCAGGAGTTCGACATCAAGGTGGCATCAGGGCCACACTCTCCTTGAAGGCTCTAGGGGAGGATCCGTTCCATGGCATTTTCTTTGCTTCTGGCATTGCCAACAATTCTGGGTGTTCCCAGGCTGGCAGCTGTATCACTCCAATCTATACCTCTGTCCTGACAGAGCTTTCTTCCCTCTGAGTTTGAGTCTTCCTGTGGACTTCTCTCTCTGTGTCTTCTCTGCTTGTAAGGACACCACAGTCATATTGGATTAGGTCCATCAGTGTGACCAACCTCCTCCTAACTTGATCGTATCTCTAAAGACCCTGTTTCCTAATAAGGTCACATTCACTGATATTGTAGTTAGGACTTGAACCTATTTTGGGGATGGTGACAGTTCAGCCCATAACACTGAGGTAGGCCCTAAGGGATTCTTAGAGGAATTTGACAGTGCTGTGGCATTCAAGCACAGATCAGTGGACTGGTGTTTTCTATTTCTTTTTTTATTCATTTGTATTGAATTTTTCCCAAATGGCTCCCAACAGCATCCTTGGGGCTCCTGTCCCTCTACCTCTTCATGTGTATCCTGTGCCCCAGCCTTACTTGTGGGTGGTAATGAGCTGGTAATGAGCTGGTTGAACCCCACCAAAGCTAACTTCCCTTTTCCCCTTCTGAGTTGTGCTGCTGGTGCCCCAGTCGCTGGCCCCCAGACCAGACCCCTCATACCTGCCCTTGGCTGCTTCTCCTTGGGCTCTGCACACTGTTCCATTGCAGAGCTCCCTTGTTCTCCTCCATCTTTCCATTCTGCCTGCCTCAATGGAGCTGAGGCTCCCAGAATCTCACACCAGGACCATGGCACATCCCTGCCTCAGTCCCTCCTTTTCAGTCTGTTCTACACGAAGCTGCCAGGTGAATGTTCTGAAAGGCCCCATGATAGTCTTTCCCAGGATCAGTGATCCCTCAGAACTACTATTCTGGTGAAAGAAGCTAAATGTCACCTGGCTTTAGGCCCCCACCACCTTGGCCCCAGCCCTCTTTCACCCTGTCTTCTGCCTGTTTTCAAGCAAGACCCTAGTGACTACCCTTGGCCTCCTGCCAAGCATGCCCTGCCTACACTGGGCTCAAGATTGCAGCCCATGTGGTGGGCCTCATGTGTAGTGCTGCTCTTTCCCCTGCACTCCCTACCTGCTGAGGCTCCTGGGTCCCTTGAAGAGCACAGGCCAAAGTGAGTACTTTCTCCTGGAAGGTCACGTTTCTCATCTCTTTCAGTCTTGCTTAATTCTAATGTAGCGGATGGCCTTGACTTCTCTGCTTAACCCTGGGCTCACTAAAGCCAGATACTGTTTTATTTATTTTGATCTGTTACACTGGAGTGTTACTTAATACTGAGTAGTACTCTAATGAGAGTTTGTTGAATGCATGAATGGGTAAGTGGCAAGCCACATGCAGACTGGAGTTAGCTGAGACCAGTGATGAGGGGCAGGCTGGCAACAGAGAACCCTGGAATTTCATTGCATCACAAGTAGATTGGCCATTGGCTTAATCACATGAGGTTGATTAAGAATACTCCTAGAGAATTGCAAACATTTCTACTTTAGATCTCTTAAAATTCCCCCATCAGGTTTCTGATCAGGGTCTCACTGAGTGGCTTAATGCCTTGCTTTTGCTGAGGTTGGCTTTGAACTCACAATCCTCCTTCCTCAGCCTCCTGAGCTGCTGGGATTGTATGCATGTGTACTGCACCCATCAAAAATGTATAAGGAAGAATTAAAATTCAGAAATCTAGAAAATGGACACTGATTCGTGTTTGCAGAAGCTCGGGCACAAGTTGTAGTTATCTATTTCTGTGAGAAATAGGGGAATTTATTGGTGTATTAGTAGGTTCTTCAGGATTATTATTTTTATTTATTTTTTAAAATTAATCAATTATTTATTTTTAATTTTAGGTTATTGTACACAAATGGACTACAACTATCATTTTTCTGGTTGTACACAAAGTAGAATCATACAATTTGCATATTTATACATATACATAGGGTATACATGTTTGTCTCATTCTATTATCTTTCCTTCCCCATGCCCTCCCCACCCCTCATTTTGATCTATACAATCCATCTCTTCTCCATTCTTCCTGTGCCTCCCTCCACCCCCGCTATGTGTCATCAACCACTTTTATAAGTGAGAGATCATTCGACCTTTGGTTTTTTGGGATTGGCTTATTTCACTTAACACGATCTTCTCCAAACCTGCAAATGTCATAATTTTATTATTCTTTATGGCTGAATAATATTCCATTGTGTATATATACCACAGTTTGTTTATCCATTCCTCTATTGAAGGGCATCTAGGTTGGTTCCACAATCTAACTATAGTGAATTGGGCTACTATAAACATTGATGTGACTGCATCACTGTAGTATGCAGATTTTAAGTCCTTTGGGTATAGGCCAAGGAGTGGAATAGCAGGGTCAAATGGTGGTTCGATTGCGAGTTTTCAAAGGAATCTCCACATTGCTTTCCAGAATGGCTGCACCAACTTGCAATCCCACCAGCAATATATGAGTGTTCCCTTTTTCCCGCATCCTCGACAACACCTATTGTTGCCTGTATTCTTAATAAAAGACATTCTAATTGGGGTGAGATGATATCTTAGGGTAGTTTTGATTTGCATTTCTCTTATTACTAGAGATGTTGAACATTTTTTCATATATCTGTTGATTGCTTGTCAATCCTCTTCTGTGAAGTGTGTGTTCATTTCCTTAGTCCATTTATTGATTGGGTTATTTGTATTCTTGGGGTAAAGTTTTTTGAGTTCTTTATATATTCTGGAGATTAGTGCTCTCTCTGTCATGTGTGTGGCAAAGACTTTCTCCCACTCTGTAGGCTCTCTCTTCACATTGCTGACTGTTTCCTTTGCTGAGAAAAAGCTTTTTAGTTTGAATCTGTCTCAATTATTGATTCCTGCTTTTATTTCTTGCACTTTGGGAGTCATGTTAAGGAAGTCTGGTCCTAAGCCCATATGATGAAGATTTGGACCTACTTTTTCTTCTGTTAGGTGCGGGGTCTCTGGCCTAATTCCTAGGTCTTTGATGCATTTTGAGTTGAGTTTTGTGCAGAGTGAGAAATAGGGGTTTAGTTTCAAAACTGGATTTCCAGTTTTCCCAGCACCATTTGTTGAAGAGGCTGTCTTTTCTCCCTTGTATGTTTTTGGAGCCTTTGTCTAGTATGAGAAAACTGTATTAACATGGGTTTGACTCTGTGGCCTCTATTCTGTACAGTTGATCGACCTGCCTATTTTGGTGCCAATACCATGCGTTTTTGTTACTCTTGCTCTGTAGTATAGTTGAAGGTCTGGTATTGTGATACCTCCTGCTTCGCTCTTCTTGCTAAGAATTGCTTTAGGTATTCTGGGTCTCTTATTCCTCCAAATGAATTTCATGATAGCTTGCTCTATTTCTATGAGGTCTGTCATTGGGATTTTAATTGGAATTGCATTGAATTTGTATAGCGCTTTTGGTAGTATGGCCATTTTGGCAATATTAATTCTGCCTATCCATGAACATGGGAGATCTTTCTGTCTTCTAAGATTTTCTTTAATTTCTTTCTTTAATGTTCTATAGTTCTCATTGTAGAGGTCTTTCACCTCTTTTGTTAGATTGATTCCCAAATATTTTATTTTTTTTAGAGACTGTTGTAAATGGGGTATTTTTCCTAATTTTTCTTTCAGAGAATTCATCACTTACGAATAAAAATGCATTAGATTTATGAGCATTATTTTTATATTCTGCTACTTTACTGAATTCATTTATGAGTTCCAGAAGTTTTCTGGTGGAATTTTTCAGCTCCTCTAAATATAGAATCATGTCATTGGCAAAAAGGGATAGTTTGAGCTCTTCTTTTCCTATTCATATCCCTTTAATTTCTTTGATCTGTCTAATTGCTGTGGCTCAAGTTTCAAGGACAATGTTGAATAGAAGTGGTGAAAGAGGGCATCCCTGCCTAGTTCCAGTTTTCAAGGGGAATGCTTTTAATTTTTCTCCATTTAGAATGATGTTGGCTGCAGGCTTAGCATAGACAGCCTTTACAATGTTTAGGAATGTTCCTACTATCCCTATTTTTTCTAGTGTTTTGAGCATGAAGGGGTGCTGTTTTTTATCAGATGCTTTCTCTGCATCTATTGAAATAATCATGTGGTTCTTAACTTTAAATCTGTTGATGTGATGAATTACATTTATTGATTTCCAGATGTTGAACCAACCTTGCATCCCTGGGATGAAATCCACTTGATTGTGGTGTACTATCTCTTTAATATGCTTTTGTATGCGATTTGCTAAAATTTTGTTAAGAATTTTTGCATCTATGTTTAGTAGGGATATTGGTCTGAAATTTCCTTTTCTTGATATGTCTCTGTCTGGTTTTGGTATCAGGGTGATATTGGCTTCATAGAATGAATTTGGAAGGGTTTCCTCTTCCTCTATTTCATGGAATACTTTGAATAGTATTGGAATGAGCTCTTCTTTGAAGGTATTGTGGAACTCAGCTGTGAATCCATCTGGTCCTGGACTTTTCTTTGTTGGTAGGCTTTTGATGGCTACTTCTATTTCACTGCTTGAAATTGATCTATTTAAATTATGTGTATCCTCTAGATTCAGTTTGGGTGACTCATATACCTCTAGGAACCTATTGATGTCTTCGAGATTTTCTATTTTGTTGGAGTATAAGTTTTCAAAATAGTTTCTAATTATGTTTTGTATTTCAATAGTGTCTGTTGTGATATTTCCATTTTCATCACGAATTTTAGTAATTTGAGTTTTCTCTCTCCTTTTCTTTGTTAGTGTGGCTAAGGGTTTATCAGTTTTGTTTATTTTTTCAAAGAACCAACTTTTTGTTTTGTCAATTTTATGAATTCTCTTTTGTTTCAATTTCATTGATTTCTGCTCTGATTTTAATTATTTCCTGTCTTCTACTACTTTTGGTGATGAACTGTTCTTCTTTTTCTAGGGCTTTGAGCTGTATGTGAGGTCATTTGTTTGTTGACATTTCATTCTTTTATTGAATATACTCCATGCAATGAATTTTCCTCTTAGCACTGCTTTCATAGTATCCCAGAGATTTTGATATGTTGTATCTTTGTTCTTGTTGACCTCTAAGAATTTTTTTTATTTCCTCCCTGTTATCCATGCATCATTCAATAGCATATTATTTAATCTCCAGGTGTTGGAGTAGTTTCTGTTTTTTATTTTATCATTGACTTCTAATTTTATTCCCTTATGGTCTGATAGAATACAAGGTAGTATCTCTATCTTTTGTATTTGCTAAGAGTAGCTTTGTGGCATAACATATGGTCTATTTTAGAAAAGGATACATGAGCTGCTGAGAAGAAAGTGTATTCGCTTATTGATGGATGGAATATTCTATACGTGTCTGTTAAGTCTAAGTTAGCGATTGTGTTATTGAGTTCTAAGATTTCTTTTTTCAATTTCTGCTTGGAAGATCTGTCCAATGGTGAGAGTGGTGTATTAAAGTCACCCAGTACTATTGTGTTTTGGTCTATTTGGTTCCTGGAATTAAGAATGATTTGATTGACGTACATGGATGCACCATTGTTGGGGGCATAAATATTTATGATCATTATGCCTTGCCGATTTGTGTTTTCCTTTAGCATTATGAAATGCCCTTCTTTATCCCTTCTAACAGTTTTCGCTTGAAGTCCACTGTATGTGATATGAGGATGGAAACCTCTGCTTTTTTACTGAGTCCGTGTGCATGGTATGTTTTTTCCCATCCTTTCACCTTTAGTCTGTGGGTATCTTTTTCTATGAGATTCGTCTCTTGGAGGCAGCATATTGTTGGGTCTTCCTTTTTAATCCAATCTGCCAGTCTGTCTTTTGATTGATGAGTTCAGGCCATTAATTCAGGGTCATTATTGAGATATGATTTGTGTTCCCAGTCATTTTGGCTTATTTTTGGTTTTTAACTTGACTTGGTTTTTTCTTTATTTGGCTATTCCTTTAGAGTAATTCCTCCCTAAGCTGACCTACATTGTTGTTCTTCATTTCTTCCTCATGGAATAATTTGTTTAAAATGTTCTGTAGTGCTGACTTTCTATTTGTAAATTCTTTTACCTTTTGTTTATCATGGAAAGATTTTACTTCATCTTCACATCTGAAGGTAAGTTTTGCTGGGTATAAAATTCTTGGTTGGCATCCATTTTCTTTCAATGCTTGGAACATGTTGTTCCAGGCCCTTCTTGCTTTTAGGGTCTGTGTTGAGAAATCTGCTGATAACCGTATTGGTTTCCCCCTGAAAGTAATCTGATGCTTTTCTCTCGTAGCCTTTAAAATTTCATCTTTATTTTGTATGTGAGGTACTTTCATTATAATGTGCCTTGGTGTTTCTCTATTGTAGTTTTGTACATTTGGTGTCCTGTAAGCCTTTTGTATTTGATTTTCCATTTCGTTCTTTAGATGTGGGAAATTTTCTGATATTATTTCATTGACTAGATTATTCATTCCTTTGGTTTGTATCTGTGCCTTCCTCAATCCCAATAACTCTCAGATTTGGTCTTTTCATGATATCCCATAATTCTTGTAGGCTTTGTTCATGACTTCTTACCATCTTCTCCATTTGGTCAACTTTATTTCCAAGATTAAATATTTTGTCTTCAATGTCTGAGGTTCTGTCTTCCAGGTGATCTAGCCTGTTAGTTATGCTGTCTATTGAATTTTTAATTTGGTTTATTGTTTCCTTCATTTCCAGGAGTTCAGTTTGTTTGTTTTTTTCAGAATCTCTATCTCTTTATTGAAATGATCTTTAATTTCCTGTAACTGTTCTTTTAAGTGTTGATTGATACGATCATTCATTGCCTGCATTTGCTCCCTCATCACATCATTTGCTTCTCTGATCATTTTAATTATGTACACTCTCAACTCCCTTTCTGACATTTCTTCTGCCCTGCTATCATTGCATTCTGATGATGTAGCATCTAGGTTTGTTTGAGATACTTTCTTCCCCTGTTTTCTCATGTTGCTCATGTATTTTCTCCTCTATCCGTAAGAAGCTGAGGTATTGCAGCTTCCCCCCTGTAGACTTGTGGTGTCCTGACAGGTTTCCAATACCTCACCTCCTCGTCTTCAGTAACACTAGATCACCGACTGGGGCCAGGGTAGGGTATGTCTGGGCCTCTGGGCTTGTCCTTCTGGCAGCTGCCCCCATGCAGAAGTCCCATGGGAGCACTCCAGGCTGACATACCAGGTGTAGAAGTCTCAGGCCTCTGCACTGGGCTGAGCCTGATGTCTGTCTCTGTGCTTGCCTCCCAGACCCGGAAGTCTTGTGGGACTTGGCTTGGCTTATCCCAGACCTCTGAGCTGAGCCTCCCTGAGTGGGAAACTCAAGTGTCCACTGCACCCACTCACCACACGCCGAGGTCTCCCACTTCTGAGGTGTGCCCGCTGCCCTTGAATGGAAATTCCACAGGAGCACTTAGGGCCGACGTACCAGGTACAGAGGTCTCAGGCCTCTGTGCTGGGCTGAGCCTGATATCTGTGTCTGTGCCTGCCTCCTGGACCCCAGGATTATTATTTTACAGTAGTTCTAGAGGTCAGCCAGTTTTTCAAGATAGAGTCACTAGATTGAGGAAGGACCTCAGAGGGAAGCCACGTGGCTTGTACAATGGGAGCGGGTATCCTTACTTAATACTGTAGCCAGGTGGTCGTGCATCTTCTCAGGGGTCACCATCACCCAAGAGGCTTAATCCTTTTATAGAAGTTCCTCATGAACAGGGACAAATGGAGTATCCTCTGTGGGTGCCACTAGCATGATGCTATCCTCCAAATGGGTTGCATCATCTCTACTTTTAGTTCTGTTATAAATGGAGACCCTGGACTTGCCTCAGATGACCTCATGAGATATTTGGCCACTTAATGTATCTGTTTGGCAGTAATGAAAAGTAGAGTTTTGAGTCAACTGGCAGCATTTCAGTTCCTGGGACATTCTTCCTTATGTAGTATGTCTAAGCTTGTTTCATCAAAGCTTAGAAGAACAATAAAAAAATAGCAGATGTGCCACAGTGGGCCTGCACTTGCCCACTGCTCAGGTCTCATCAGTAATTACATTTTATCAGGATTGGGGGGCATTGTGGTCAGAGGGTCAGAGTCAGACGGTGTCGCACAGAAAGGGACCTGAGCTGTGGAGTGGTCAGAGGTAAAACTGGAAAGACCAAACTGGCCAGGCATAGGCCACATGAATCTGGTGTCTGGGTTCAGGGTGTTGGAGGCATTCTGAAGGCAGTGGGTGCCCCAGCAGAATTTTAAGAGGGGAATGACACTGTCCAAATTTTGTTTTGGAAGATAACTGACACTAGAGTGGAGTGAGGGGAAAGGACAGTTTGTAGGCTCTGGCAGTGATCTACCCAGTAAGAAAGCAGTTTGAGTGAAGGCAGATACAGCAGGAATAGACCGAGAGTAGTCAAGAGAGAACATTGAGGGTTTTGCTGCTTGTTCAATACCTGGAAGGACAGCATCTTCCACTCTCAGTGGCCCTGGGACACAGTGAATAGTATCCAAAGTGGAAGCTTGGCATTGTTCATATGTGGATCCTGTCTGTTGTTTAGTAACAGTGTGACTTTGGCCAAGTTAGTTAATGACTTGAACTTCAGCACCTGCCACTGTAGAGGGGAAGTGACCCTCCTGAGCTTGTTACAATGTCTCAATGAGATAAAGCTTTGCTCTATAGTATACTAAGATGAACATACAGTTATGCTTGGAATTTGCTTCTGTGACTAAATAGGGAATAGTGAATTTGTTAGCTTAATGGCAATGTCATTTTATATCTCCCTGTGTGGCTGTCAGAGCCAAAGGATTCTGGAAAGAACCTAGACCTGGAGGGCACTGTCTTCCAACACCCAATTGCTGCTCTTTGTGCCCCCAGCATCCTACAGAGGACTGGGCATCTATTACCAGGGCAGTGTGTTCACTGACTTCTTGTCTAGATGCACAGAGAAAGGAAGGAAGGAAAGAAGAAAGAAAGGAAGGAAGGGAGGGAGGGAGGGAGGGAGGGAGGGAGGGAAGTTTCTATCTTTTTTTCAGGTGGAGGCCAGGGAAGAACTATTGAATGCCACCTGCTATTCCCTAGGGTCCTACACTCAGACCCCACGTACCTACATCCAGAGGACACAGAGGGCTTGAGAACATTTTTCCAGTAATGGGAGGAATTGTTTAATTATTAGCATACACTACAGTGATACTCTGATGAGGGTCTTGGCTTATGAAAATACTTTATCTTCATGAGAGTAAAGTGACTTGCTAGTTAAACTGAATTTTTTCAAGAGTCATGAGATCATCCCCTTTGACTTTGCTGGATGGGGGCTTGCAGAGTTCCTTTGTGTTTGCATGTTGATAATGTTGCCAGTGAGCCAGTGTAGTGCTGGGGTGGGCCAGACATCGATTTAGCTACACACCGTGTGCACCACAGCCAGGTCACTGGGCCAAGGCCCTGCTGCCTTCATGTACTCTGAGGAAGAAGACCGGCCAGCAGGTCCTCTATGCACAGGCCCACGCAGGACAAGGGGTGGTGTGCACACATGACTGCACATGTTAATAATCTGTGTGTGTGTCTTTCTGTCAACACAGGGAATGTATGTGTCTGCATTCTATGAAAAAGAAAATATTTATGCAGAGAAGAGGTTTTTAAGGCTTGGGCTGCTGCTAATTCTGTACTTTCACTTGAATGTTTATATGGATTTTTGACGTGTTTGGACATAGCTTTTATGTATTCAGTCAAAAGAATTTTCCAGAAGGGTATTACACCAGGCGCTTGCCTGTTTTAAGTTTTTTATGTATAGATATTAAACATGCCTCTTCCAGTGACCACCCAGGGGTGTTACATGATATTTTATCTATGCTGTTACTGCTGTTCTGGGCTGTGCTCAAAGGTTGTCCATGTAAATCCTTTCAGAATGGATTGGTGCTATTTAGGAAACTTTAAATTCTGTGCTATGATCTCTCACTGGGATGCTGTGTGTGACA
Source organism: Glaucomys volans (assembly GCA_020662805.1). Taxonomy (NCBI): domain Eukaryota; kingdom Metazoa; phylum Chordata; class Mammalia; order Rodentia; family Sciuridae; genus Glaucomys; species Glaucomys volans. The sequence continues at coordinate 190,149 of JAJEJO010001764.1, forward strand.
CTCTTTTACCATATATTAACACACAAAACAATTGCTTTTCGTATTACAGGGCTTTGGTCCCGTGCCCTTCTACATCAAGGAAACATGAGTTGAACTCTCACATTCTGAATCCCACTGAACCAGTGCAGGAGCCTATAGATAGAATGGGAGCAGGGGAGGTGCAGTTGAAGTAGGATTGGTGCTGTTCTGGAAGAGAGGGTGTTGCAGTAAAAAGTAATGATTTTCATTGTCATTCTGTAGACTAGATTATTAGAAATGCTTTGAATTGAGGCAGACAGAATCCATGTGATTCACCTTTGAAAGTTGTTTTGCTAACCTGGGCATGAATTGTTAAAGAATCACCAGGTCGAAGGAGAGGCAGGAGGATGGAAGCAGGGGATGGAGAGGACCTTGATGTTCTGGGACATCCTAAGGGCAGATGTGCAGATGGGTAATTTGGGGAGAAGAGGTCAGGGTTGTCTTCATAGTGTGAGGTAAAATTAAGCATCATCATCTAATGTTTTAAGTGAGAACATTGAATAGTTTGAGTAAGGTGTATAAATATTGTGAGACTTTATGAAAGTCATCTGCATATAGAACTCCTGAGTTGTAGTTTCATAAAATCTGTTCAAATTTTCTTTCTTTCTTTCTTTCTTTCTCTCTTTCTTTCTTTCTTTCTTTCTTTCTTTCTTTCTTTCTTTCTTTCTTTCTTTCTTTCTTTCTTTCTTTTTGCAGTGCTGGGGATTGAACCCAGGGCCTTGTGCTTGTGAGGCAAGCACTCTACCAACTGAGCTGTATCTCCAGCCCAAATTTTCTTTTTTAATTTTTAAATGTCCACAGACTACCTGCTTAAGAATACTGTCAGAGAAATGATAGTTATTAACATAACTTTTAATTCAATTTTTTAAAGTTTTATGATTTTTAGTCATTTTTTTTATTTTTTAGCAACTCTGACTTGATTTTGAGAAAGGCCTGGCCTGACTCTTTGTCTCGGAGGAAAGCACATGGAACAGCAAGTTAACAAAGAAAGCATTTCCAATCTTAGATCTGTAGTAATGTTTATGCTGCAGATACATGAAGCACTTCCAAGGGTAACTTTCAAAAATCTTACATGCTACTGTCCCAATTGTTAATCCTAAGAGAATGATACTGAAAAATATCATCACAAATAAGGTCTAGAAATGACAATGAATGAAGTATCCACATATTGAGTATTATGGAGTTGCTGCTGGTGAGCATTTAGACACCCTGTCACTGGGGTCATAGTTTATTCTAAAACATGGCCCCTGCCCTCCAGGAGGGATGGTTTGAAGAGGCTTAGAACTTTGTGCAGTTCACAGTAAGCCATAGGTGAGGCCTCAGTACCTTGCCATAGAGACCCGAATGTGAGAAAAGTCAGCAGATGTGGTAGGCTAACTGTCAAATATGTGCATAGGTCACCA
>JAJEJO010001765.1:0-78711 GCA_020662805.1 Glaucomys volans
CCATGTAACTAACAGTCTTCCCCATCATCTTAGAGATCGAATTAACTTCTCATGCATGGTTAGTTTGCCAAATCAGTTAAAAGTATGTCTGAAGTCTAAGATAGTCACAATATCTTATAACAGAGAGTGCTTATTTTGAGAGTTACATTACTAATTCAAAGGGTGGACTGCTTATTAATCCATAAAATGGGGATTTATTTTTATTTCTCATAGTGAGGAGAGTGAAAAAAATAGAAATAGCCCATCAGGGAGATGGTTATGAATCACTTATATGCAGATAAATCAATTTTAAAAATCTATTTTGCTCTAGTGATGGGAATTGTAGTCATTTTTAACTCTTAGTACTAGTAATAATCTAGAGAACCCGATGAGAAATGATAAAAGCTTTCTTTAACAGTTTGCATTAAATCGAAGCTCAGGTTGTTATTATGTAACATATATGCCACTTAAATCATCCCAAGTGCAGGAAAGCCATGCAAAAATGGTCCATCAATTTATCTACAATATGGTCATATTCAAAAAGAATATAAGGGAACTTTGCTCAGTTGTATTAATTTCAGTTTCAAAAGCAGTAATTTCAAAATAGACTATGTATGCAATTTTGTGTGATACATTAGGAAAGAGTGCAGATATTTGAAAAATATTTTCAGCTACAAAATAATTGGAGTACTTATTATGTGTTAGAATTTTTTTATTGAAATTGTCAAGCTTAATATTATTTGTTTCAACATAACTACAGGTTGGCATATACATATCCAACCACCAAAATTAGTATATATATCTTATGCTTATTCTTGTAAAGCAGAAATAGAGAAGTATGACTGGAACTCTTTCATAGGGAATGAATGTTAATAGGAGATGTTTCATGGGGGATGAATGCTAATGTGAAGAGAAGTTAATCTAAAAGTTAAGATCTTCATAGTAAAGGACATGATAATTAGATTTGTCCTTAAAGTCCCAAATGTATGACTGTGTGCATCTACACATGTTCCCCCGAACTCCTGCCTGGGAGAAATGGAGGACAGTAAGAAACTAAAGGATATTAGAAAATTCTCATCACTGTAGTAAGAAGGGACATGATGGTGGCAATGTAGAGGACATGAGAAGACAGCAGTGAAGATCAGTAGAGAGCTGAAATCTCAAAACCGTCTTTTCCTGGAACCTCTACCCAAACAAAACGCCACGGTCCAGAAATTAATGACGAAGGCATCTAGGCATAAAATGGTTCTGAACTGGAAAGAATGGTACAAATCTCCTATTCATGTGCACTTATCAGCCTCCATTTTCTCTCAATTGTAGTTGAGTTTCATGAAGATTTGCAGAGACCCAATGGGGATTTAATGAGATTCTTAGCCTTGACATATAACGTGTATTTGTAATGAGTTCCGAATGGTTGAGAATTTGTCAGGATGTCTTACTTCTTTAGAAATCAGATGAATATAGAATAGCAGAACTCAAAAAGAAGATGAAGAGTTGAAATCTATGTTTTTAGTCTTTAATAAAATTTTCGTGTATTAATTTAGGAAGATAGTAGGAGGGATAAATGATCTGCATTCAAAGATAAAGTACAGTATCTGAAGCTTTGTAGATATTTTACACATCTTGGCAATTACGACTATAATTATAAAAACAGAGGCATAGCCTCTCTCTGCCATCTGAGTTAAATGTCCAAGGACCCTTGGAAAAATGTGAGCCATCCTAAACGTCTTTCAGCCTGTACACCAAATTTCATTACCCAGTTCTTACCTTATTATATTGAGTCAGATTTCTTATTTAGCAACCCAGTTTCTTCAAACTGAGACCATTTCTTGGTTTTTCTATCTCCTTTAATCCCCCAAACTGGAATTCAGTTCTAAGGCAAGATCCGACTACCAGCTTGTAGGAATCCTTCCTGAATTTTGTGGATATGGGAATGCCCATATCCACACTCCCTTGGTCCTGCCTGAGCATTCACATGCTAGCTATATCCTGACCTCACCAATGGCTTCTCCTCATGGTCTGAAAGTGATATACCATTCATGTTTCTCATCCTTGTGGTGCACATGGTTCCAAACTACAGTGATCTCAAGGCCTGAGTTACCCTCTGATAGGAGATGATTTGAATAATAATGTGCTGGGGAGTAATGTAAACAGACAAAACACCAGAAAGAGTAGAAGAGATGCTTGCTTTCTCTATTTTTATTGCAGAGAATATTAGATAAAAGCCTGTTTAAGTGTCAACATAAGCCATAGAGATGAATCTTTCTATTATATTCTTAGAATTCCATTCCATTAACTAAATTAAAATAAACTTAAAGATATCTCCTGTATTTTGGGGATTCCGTTCCTTTTTTCCTGAGAAGAGTAATGCAATCATTTGTTATTTATTTATGCCATAATTGTTATTTTCAATCATTTGGAACTTTTAGATTCTTTTAAAGACCTTTTTTTGGTTTGTTTTGTGGAGGCATAGTTCTTATTCACCTCCCCTGGACTGCTTTCTACTATCCATTATGTCAGAGGAGTGAGATAGAAGTATTTTCTGATCACCTCTAATCCAAAGGAAATCCTTACAAACCAAGACAGTCTAAAGAAACTGTCCATCTCAGTGGTGACCCTAATCACATCTGTAAGACTTATTTTGCTTTAGAGTTCAATATCCAGGTGGGGATAAAGAAACATGATACCTAAATGTAGATTTCTTACTTATCTAGAAAGTGTGTTTGAATAAATTTTAAAACGTATCTAAGAGCCTGTTTTCCCATCTGTATTACAATATACCACATGGCTCATTATCCAATATGTATGTGCGTTTTTAAAGTTCAAATTGCTTTGGTTCTCTGTATGCTAAATTATATTAGGTTCAATGTACAATCCTCCAACAAACACCTAAGGCTTACCCATTGGCTAATATTCACCAAATATCACCAGATTATTATATTATTCTTCCGCCTTCTACTTACTGGTTTTCTAAATATTTTCAATACAATTTTTATTATTCTGATCATAAAATTAATGTATACTCCTTGCAGGAAAAGTTCAAAGGGAATAATGACGAAAAATGTCTTTAAGCTTCGTTCAGAGCAATCACCAAAGTTAACAGAGTTTAACTGATGTTTTTAAGCTGCAAAATTCTATTTGAAGTCTGAGAATGATAGATTGGGCTTTGACTTTCATTTATCCTAAGGCTTATTGACTTTTCTTTTAACCTTACTTTTGAATGTTAATTGTTTCTAATGAGAATACCAAACATCAGTAAAATAAACCATTTAGCTAGAAGAGTTAATTTAGTTTCAACCTGCTATCCCACTGAATAATGATGGATTCAGCCATAACAAATAGTCAGTATAATAAATGTAAATATAAGCTACAATAATATTTCTCAAAAGTTACAAAACTAAGAAATAGTCTATATTGAACTTTGGTTTTCTTCACTGTAATTTTTCCTACTATTCAATATATCATTTGTCTCCCTAGTTTTGTTCCTTTACTATTAAACACTTATTTTTAATTTATAGCTTCAGCTTCACTTCACTTTGCAAAAGAGGAATCTAAGCCTTAGTGAAGTTGAGTAATAAATGAATGGATAGAGGACAATGAGAAACAGACCTGATTCTACTCACTCTCTGTTCCTATGCCAGTCTTTTTGACCATATCATGCAGTGGAAAATTAAATATATTTTACTTTACTTGCAACTAAATTTGTTTAAAGCTTTTACCTCCTGTGGATCTGCAAGGGAGGTTTCTGGGTATATTTTTGTAGGCTAAATCTTGAATAAGTTTGCATTCTTAAACTACCCATGAATTAGGTGGGAGGATGTGAACTGAGGTAAAGATAGAGAAGATTCTTGTCTGGAAGCCCACAGAAATTTTGAGAAAAGGCCTCCCGTTAAGATGGGAGATTCACTCTGAGGAAAGTCACAGGCAAATGTAAGTTGTAGAACTTATTGCAAAACTTCTGTTGAGCATGTCCTGTTCTCACTTCTCCCCTCCCCTATATATTCTTACTCCATGCCCACTCACTCTCTGCCCTAGACAAGAACTGATATTCTAGTGAACATCAGCATGACTATACTGATTATTAATAATTCATATGGATTGATATATGGCTTCTCCCCTGAGCCTCTACATGCCATTTGTTTTAGTCCACTTTTTTGTTGCTGTGACTGAAAGAGCTGACAAGAACAATGTAGAAAAGGAAAAGCTTATTTTGGCTCATGGTTTCAGAGTATCAGTCCATGGTCAACCAACTCCATAGCTCTGGGCCCAAGGTGAGGCAGAACATCATGGCAGAAGAGCATGGCAGAGAAAAATAGTTCAGGACATGTCAGCCAGGAAGGAGAGAGAGACCTGCTCATCAGGGACAAAATATAAATCACAAAAGTACACCCAGTGACTGACTTCATCCAGCTATATCTTCCTGCCTACAGTTACTGCCCAGTTAATCCGTCAGGGGATTAATCTACCAATTAGGCTGTACCTCTCTTAATCTAATCATTCACCTCTGAAAACTCATTGTTTCACACGTGAATTTTTGGGGGACACCTCATATCTAAACCACAACACCATTCATTGTCTAGCTCCTCCATAATATTGGTTCATGATCCAGCAACCAAAGGGCTAATGCCTCATAGAAGAGGAACTCCAGGAATTTGTCCCAGTGTGTATGTTGCTTTCATTACTCTGACTGTTTAATGCCATACCACATAACACACCACTGTTAGGTGTCTAATAGCCCCCTCTATACACCAATATCTATACGTCTTCATTTCCTTAAACATTTTCCGGAGAAAAAAAAGCTTGATGGAATGAAAAGTCAAAAAGAAAGGAAGAGGCACAATGTCTTAGTTCATTTTCTGTTACTACAATAGATACTGGAGACTAGGTAGTACAAAAACAAAAGAGGCTTATTTTAGCTCACAATGCTAGAAGTCCAAGGGCCTGGCACTGGAATCTGCTCAGCATCTGGTGAGGATCTCATGCTGCCTTAACCCATGGCAGAAAGCAGAAGGGCAAGAGGGCATGCAAACAAACAAAACAGAAGGGATAACCTTGCTTGTAACAACCCTCTCTCAACATAACCAGTTCAGTTCCACAAAAGTGAAAACTCACTCACATGAGAGGAATTAATCTATTTCTGAGAGCTCTGCCTCCATGACTCAAGCATCTCATCCCAGTAGGCCTGACCTCCCGACATTGCTGCATTAAAACTTAAGCCTCAACATGAATTTTGGTGGGGACACAACCCAACAATAATGAAGGAAAGGGAGCGTGGTATCTTCTAGGCAAGGAGAGAGATTGGACAGAAGCTGATGGTATTCTTAAAAAGGCACTTTGTAGTCTTGTGGGTAAAAGTAGGGCTTCTTCAAGGACATGGTTGAGGCTGAGGGCCTTCCCCCTGTCCATGCACAGAACCCCAGACCACTTGGGTCATCAGAAGATTATAAATTAAGGGACCACTCATGCATTTAAGTAGTGGTGGCAGCTACTGATTCTACTACCATTTTTCTTTTCCCAGGAAAAGCTTACTAGTTTCCTTCTCTCTCTCTCTCTCTCTCCCTCTTTCTCTCTGTTATAAATTTTCCTCATCAAAAATTATTTGGGGAATAGAAGGGTCTCAGAGGCTACTCATTCAGTTCAAAATTCCATCAGATCACTAAATCTTCTTCCTAACACACTTGACACTTTATCAACAAAGGAAAAGGGAAGAAAATTAATAACATCTATTGCACACTTGCTATGTGCTTTGCCTATATCCTCTGGTTCATCCTGTGAAGCCTTTGACAAAAGTGTTGTGATTGTGTCTGTTGATAGATTAAGGATACTGAATCCCAGAAAGGGACTCAAGATCATACAAACAGTAAACAGTAAGGTCTAGAATTTGAGCTCAAGTCAGAATTCCCCAAAGTCCATAATCTTTGCACCCGACTGTGATGCACAGAACCCCATAATATGTGGACAAACCATGTTCACTTCTAGAAAAGAGTTTCTACCTGTGAAATAAGCCAGTTCCATCTTTAGCTAGTCTGAAGTTCAATGAGAGACCTGGGAGCTTATTTTATCACAGTGAAAGGTTAATTCTTTGGTGTAGATTCACTTTTCTTAGAGACACAAACTGCTACTTGTCAACTACTTCTCTACTCAAGCTGCACCAAGTTCGCCCTATCATCCTAGACTTTGAGTGACACATCTCCAGCTGACACTTGGCCAAGATTGGCCAGCACACTAAAGAACATCCTGAAGTAAGACTGTGGTGATGACTCTGCCCCATTGTATCTGAGAGGCGAAGGTGTGCCTCACGCCCACACTCCTGTTGGCAATTTCCCAGTCCACTTCTGCCTATTCAGTCACACGGCTGCTGCTCCACCAGGCCTCCTCCACCCTGGAAGGATTCCCATCCACTCTAGATAAGGGTCATACTTTCTTCTGTTACAATGAATTCTCTCTTTTTATATCTTCTGCCAATTGGTCCTAGTTCTATTCCTTAGGGCCTTATAGAGATGATTTACTTCTTCCATATGGAAATTCTTCAGATAATTAAATAATGCGGTGTTGTGTCCACTCTTCTCCTGTTAGTAAACACGGTCAGCTTCCTGAATTATTTCACGTATGGCATGGTTTCCAGAGTCGTCTTCATTCTCTAAGCTTTGACTTTCCTTTAAGTTCTTCTAAAAGTGCATTCTCCAGAACTTAGAACCACATAACTTAAAGTAGCTGAAAATAGAAATCACTAGTTTCAATATTCCACTCATTGAATGAAGCCTAAAATTATCTGGATTTTATTTCTTTAATCCCTTTGGCAACCCAAGACCATTTCATCATATAAAGCAAAATGTCATTTGAAATCTGTGTTTTTAAAATGTTATCTCTAAGTCATGTCTTGCTTTCTCCTGATATACTTTTCCTTAATTAACCTTTTTATTTTTAGAGAATTGTGGTTCACATGAACTTGGAAGAAACATGACAGAGATATTTGTGGATTATTATGCCATTGGAAGAAAGAATACTGCAAAATTGTGTGCACTTTTTAACCCAGTTTCTTCTAATAGTAGCAATTTGTAACCCTACAACTAGGATATTGACAGTGAGGATGCAAACCATTTTCAATACCACATGAATGTTACATGTTGACCTTTTATGGCCCCATGTACTTTCCTCCTTCTCCCAATTCCTTTTTAATTCCTGGCAGTCAATAAACTGTTATTAAGTTCTATAAATTTGTCATTTTAAGAATGTTACATAAATGGAATTATATAGCATATAATATTTTGGGATTGGCTTTTTATATTTAAAGCTTCATACACATCATTGCATGTATTGATTGATTATTCCTTTTCATTGCCAAGTAGTACTCCAAGGTATGGATGTACCACAGTTGATTTAACCATTCTCCCATTGAAAGACAGCTGAATTCTTTCCAGTTTTGGGCTTTCATATGTAAAGCTGTCATAAACAGTAGTGCACAGCTTTCAGGATAAACATAGGTTTTCATTTCTCTGGGACAAATGCCTTGGAGATGTATTACTGCTGGATTGTATGGTAGTTGCAGGTTGGGTTTCTTATTTTTTGGAATGGTTGTACCATTGTACAGTCCCATTAGGTATGCATGAGTAATTCAGTTTCTCAGCATCCTTACAAATCCCAACATCTAGAGACGTCAGGATTTTTATTTTAACTAGTCTAATATATGTGTAGTGATATCTCATTGGGGTTTTAATCTGCTTTTCCCTAATGACTAATGATGTTAAACATCTTTTCATGTGCATATTTTCTGTCTCTATCTTATCTTTGGTGAAATGTTTTTTCATACTCTATACCTATTTTCTAATTAGATTATTTGTTTTTTATTGATTATTTGTATATGTCTTAGATAATATTTCTTTGTTAAATAAATTCTTGCAAATACTCTTCCCAATCTGTAACTTGTCTTTCATTCTTTAACAGGATCATTCACAAAAGAAACATGCTTTTAATTTTGATAAAGTCTAATTTATCAATGTTTCTTTTTGTGGATTGCCAAGGTTACCAGCATCCTGGTAGAGCAAATTTCTGCTTGGAGGTGTGAACTGGCTGGGAAAATAGAAGTCAGAAAATAATAAGGAACAAAAGACAATAGGTAGAATATAGTTTTAAAAGCAGGGTGCCTGGTGGGTCTTCCAGCCCTGATAGGAACTTAAACTGAACAAGAAAAAAGGGCTGAAATCCTTTATTTAAGGGGAAATACATCAAAGGTTTCAGTGTGGCAGGCTTCTTGAGGAAAACAGAATGATATGGGAAAAACAGGTTGTTTGGGGATTGTCAGGTTCCACCCATCTCAGGGCAGCTGCATTTGAACCTAAGGCTGTGAGCTAAGGCAGGGTGCCATCATGATCTGGGCTTCCTCAAACTGGGGAATTTCACCCAGAAGTTCCCAGAAAGTAGCCTCCCTGTCTTATGTTGGCTCAAACAAAATTCTAATTTACACATGGCTTCTAACAGTGGATACTGCTTTTGGCATCAAGTTTAATAACTCTTAGCCTAGTGTTAAATACCTTAGATTTTCTACCCCACTGCCAACACACACACACACACACACACACACACACACACAAGAACAACAACAAAAACATCATTTTCTGTTTTAAATGTGTGTATAAATAAGGTTTAGGTTGAATTTCATTTTGGAGGATTTCTCTTTAGGTTCTAGAACCAATTATTGAAAAGATTATCTTTCTTCCATTGAATTCCATTTGAATCTTTGTCAAAAAGTTGCTGGGCATATTTGTATGTGTCTTCTACTGGGCTCTGGATTTTATGGATCTATATGTCTAGACCTTTGCCAAAACCACACTGTCTTGATTCTATAGCTGTGTAATAAGTCTTAAAATGAGGTGGACTGACTCTTCCATTTCAATCTTTTTCAAAGTGTTTAGCTATTCTACTTCCTTTGCCATCCCACACAAATTCTAGCATAATCTCGTCTATATCTATAAAAAGTCTTCCTGAAATTTTATAGGAATTCCATGTTTATCAATTTTGTAGAATAGATATCTTTAGTATATTGTCTTCCAAATCCTGAGTATGGCATATCTATTCATTGACTTAGGTATTTGATTTTTTTTTTCACCAGCATTTTGCAGTTTTTAGCATACAAGTACTGTACTTGTTGGTTGTTTTAGATTTATATGTAAATATTCCGCTTCTTTCTGTATCCATATATTTATTGCTAATATATAGGAATGTATTTATTTATTCTTCTACCTCACAGAAATCAGTTACTTATAGGATTTTTACTTTTGTAGATTTTTTGTTTCTAAATGCCAACCTAATATTTTATGTCTAATGGAATGTCCTCCACAATGAAGCTAAAATCAAGACATTTTCAGACAAATAAAAATGGAAAATGTTGGTCACCAGCAGTCCCAAACCTAAGGAAAACCTAAGAAGTGTATTTCGTGATTCTATATGGAAGCTGAGGACCTGTGGAAAGGTGAAAAAGCATCAAAAATTGAAAATACATGGGGAATTTTAAATCAAATACTGAGTACATAAATAGGAGTTATTTTTAAAACTTTAATGTATTTGCTATAAAATTCAGAATGATTAGCTATATCAGAAATGGTTTTAATGGAATTAAAATTTAAAATTATTATTACCCTAAAATGCATAAAAAAGTGTTAAAGAAGCAACATTCTATGTTGGTATGACACATATTCAGATTGAACTTTCCAAGATAACCAGTAAAAGAATGCAAACAGAATGTAAAAATGGCAAACTGAGAATGGAGGAAGTCTAATTAGAAGTTAGGTTTAATTAATACAAGATAAGGCATTAAAATAGAAAGGAATAAAGCACAGGTGGAATTAAGAACACAGGTAGTGGGCTGGGACTGTAGCTTAGAGGTGGAGTCCTTGCCTCGCACATGTGAGGCACTGGGTTCAATCCTTGACACCACATAAAATCATAAAGATATTAAAAAAAAAAAAAAAACCCACAAGTAGTAACATAGTAAGACAAAGATTGAGATTGCATCAGAGACATAATTTTATCTTCCTTCTAAAGATATATTTAATATATAATGATGTACTAAAATAACAGAATGGGACAAATAACCAAAATAAATCCAGTATACTCTTAAATACAAAAGTGCTGGCAGGGTGGATTTGGCTCATGGGCTGTAGTTTGCTGACCCCTGCTCTACACTGCAGTGGGCTAATTTGGGTTTGTGGTGGTGTTATTGTTATCCTCAGAACATTGCAGTGTTCAAACTTCTCAAGCTGCAGACTGCCCTTGGTTCAGCGTGGAGCTTGCAGTGTCAGAGGGTTTATCATCTCAGTATTGCTTCCCTCTCTTAGTTTTCAGCAGTTTGTGCACCCTGTGTCATGGAAGGGGCCTTTATTCTCTGTCTTTTACCCAGTGGTAGATCCCCTTTGATCCTGTCAGGTTATTCCTACCCTTCTAAAAACGGCAGATCCGTTTTACTTGTATTGTTAACCTAGGAGCCTTGGGTGCAAGTGGGATTGCTCCTCTATCTGGGGACGTATTGAATATGCTTCCTATTAGTAGGACAATGGACAATGCCTTGTACACAGAGCTGCAGTGGATCACATTTTGCACACTTGCTGCAGTTTGGATCTTGAGTATCTCCTGAAGGCTCAGGTGTTAAAGGCCTGTGATGCTATTGGGAAGTGGTGGAAAGTTTACAAGGCAGACCTAGTGAGAAGCAGTTAAGTCACTAGGATGTGCCCTTAAAGGGGATAAGGGACTCTGGTCCCTTCCTGTCTCTTTTGCTTCCCAGTGGTGATGAGGTGAACAGGCCAAAACAAATCTTTCCTCCTTTTAAATTGTCTTATTTTTATTGTGTTAGCTGACTAATACAGATAAACATATTAAAGTTGTTTAATTTTATTTGTCATTAGGGAAATGCAAAAGAAAAACACAGTGAGATACTACTACTCAGAGAATGCTAAAATTAGGAAGACCCACCATGATGCCCCGTGCTGCCACAGGCCCAAAGCTACAGCTCAGGAGATCACGGACTGAAACCCCTGAAATTGTGGGCCAAGATAAAACTTGGCTTCCTATAAGCTAATTCTCTCAGATATTTTGTCAAAGAACTTATTACAGTGATAGAAAACTGCTGTCCACTTCTGAGTCTATTTCTATTGCATTGTTTCCAAACTTTCCTGTAAGCCCTTAATGGAAGGCCCATGGGAAAGAGTCCAAAAGTGAGTATAAATTTCCCTTTTGTCTGGGATCCCAGAATCTCTAAAATGACGTGAACTCATACTTAACCCTTAGGAATGTGTTAATATTTGAGGTAATTTCTTCCTACTTGCTTCTTCCTCTTCTGTTTTCCTCAAAGAGGATTGTCTCTCTGCCATAAAGCTCATTCAATTGTCTTACAACCTTTGATCTCAGGTGGGTTCAAGAAAATATATGATTTTATATTATGCATCCTTCTTTTTGTCAGGTTGTAGGCCTTGTTATCTCATAGCTCTCTAGTTTCTAAGAGGAAGTGAAACTACACAGGATGGATGTCATAATCAGCTCACAAATAACACCAACTCAAAAGAAAAAGCAAATGAAAAAATACTTTATAATTAAAATTTGTTGACAGGCATCATAAAATAAGGAAGCAAGAGTGGAAGAGGATAATTCTTAACATCATCTGTAATCAATAAAGGATGCAAATCCAAAATGTATAAAAAGACTCCAAATTAATAATAAAAAGAAACCCAATAGATTATGGACAAGAATAAATAAGTGGTTTACAAAATGAAGAGGTTTGGATCATAAATGTTTCTCTAAAACTCGTGTTGAAGGCTTGGTCAGCATTCAGAGGTGGGGCCTTTGAGAGTGGCTGAATCCTAAGTGCTCTGACCTCATGAATGAATCAACCCATTTGTGGATCTACAGATTACCAAGCTGTTGGGAGGTGGTGGAAGCTTTAGGAGGTGGGCACACATGGAAGAATGTTATTGGGTTGTGCCCCTGAAGGACTATTTTGTTCCCTTTCCCCCTTTTTCTATCCCCCTTCCTCTCTCTCTCTCCTTTCTGGCCACCATGCCGTGAACAACTTTGTTCCACCATACACTCCCCACCAGCCGCCCCCAAAATTGAGCCAAATGACCACAGACTGAAACCTCTCAAACTACAAGCCAAAACAAATCTTTCCTCCTTTTAAATTGTCTGTCTCTAGCATTATTTTTATTGTGTTAGCTGACTAATACAGACAAACATATTAAAGTTGTATAATTTTATTTGTCATTAGGAAAATGCAAAAGAAAAACACACTGAGATACTACTACTCAGAGAATGCTAAAATTAGGAAGACAGTAACATCAAGTATCACGCAGATTCACACACTGCTTTGGGGGTGTACATTGGTCTATCCACTTTGGAGAAGAGTTTGAAATCATCTACTAATGCAGAACATATGCACTCAGTATGATCCAGCAATTTCTCTCCTAGGGATATCACAAACAGAATGGTATGTGCCAGAGTGTGTGGGGTTTTGTGTGGATATTTACAGTTGTGCTGTCCCTAATAGCCAAACTCTGGTAACAACCCAAAGTTACTACAGTAAAATGGACAAATGAATTGTGGTGAATTTATCTAATTTAATATTAAGCAGCAATGAGAATGAACTACATCTAAACGTGCCAACAAGATGTTGAGCAAAAAATCCAGGCATAAATAAATATGTACTTTATAATATAATCTACTTACACAGCATTGAAAATGATGCAAAACTAATCTAGGATATTTGAAATCTGAATAAGATTTACCCAGGGGAGGAGAGTGGAGATCCTGAATGGATAGAGGCTCAGGGAGGCTTCTGTGGTGTTGGTGATTTATTCCAATTTATCAATTTGGAATTTGGTGACCTGGGAATGCTCATTTTATGATAATTAAGTGAATTGGATTATCTGTGTACTTTCTCAAATGAAAGTTATATTTCATCAACAAATTTTATAATTTAAATTACCCAATTTCCCCCTCTTTTCTGGCCCCCAACTAGAAGTGAGGGGATGGAGGATAAAGAAGGTTTTTCTGGGTCTCATTCGTGACATATATCCCTGTGGTTTCATTGGCATGCATTAGTCATGTCCTGATTTCAGTTACTTTCAAGGAGCTCTTTGTGACAGCTTGAGATAGGCGTCCCCTTACACGGCAATAAAAACCACATTCGAGAGCTGCAATATTTTTATATCTTGAAAATAGCATCTTAAGGATTATTTTCCTCAATTCACAGTAAATTTCTCAATTTTGCATTCCAGCACCCTATTTCAAATTTTATTAAATACATATTCACATCCATGGCATTCAAGTTGATAAAACCATGACTTGCTATTGGGTAAGTGAAGTATTCAATAAGAGCCAGCAGCAACTAAAGAACTCTGGGATTTCCTTCTCACAGCTAATGGATTTGGCTATGAAGTAAATTTTGTGTCAGGGCACCAGGTGCCTTGAAGTAGTTTGTGGAAAAGCTACATAAGGCAAATGTCAGCCAGAGCCCTCTGCTGGATCTTCTTATGGTTGGTATCTTCATGATCATGTCTTTCTGCACTTAGGTAAAACTTCTGATCTCCCTTATGTCTGTTTCTAGGCCTGTTCCCACTTCTCTGTTGTAGGTAGAATTTTAAAACAGCCCTACGTCCTTTGCCCCTGGTGTTTCATTTGTGATCATGTTGCTGTAGTGCAGCCTAGGATGGCTGTAGTTAGGCTCCCTCACCAAGACTTCCAGGAAGCTAGGTATTTAGTATGCAGTCAAGGTTGTGAACGCCCTGATTCAGCATATGAACACAAAGTCATAAATACCTGCTTGTGCACATGTGCTCACTTATGTAAACTGTTGGAAATGCGTCTTCTTTATTTGATTTGTACATTAAAAAAAGGGCCTATGAAATGACTCGGGGGGCTGGAACTGGGGGCTGCCACCTCTGAATAAAGCATGTCTACTATCCCAACTGCACCTTGTGTCATCTTTCACCCTCTGGCATCCTGAATATTTCCCAGGGTCTGAGCCTCAGTCCAACAGTTATACTACATAGTATAAGGGACGTTGCAGATGTAATTAAGGTTACTGGTCAGTTGATTTGAAAAAAAGCACATGTGCAGAAGCAGATAGATCTTTGAAGTGGGTTCTTCTCCAGAGCCTCCAGGTAAAATCCTCCCCCATTGACAACTTAAATCTGACCTTAAGAGACACTGCTATGGTTTCAACGTCCTCCAAAGTTCACATGTTGAAGCTTAATCTCCAGTGCGACAGTGTTTGGAGGTGGGAGCTTTAGGAAATGAGTAGGTCTTAAGGATTCTACCCTCATGAATAGATTGATTTCACTCTTGTTGGAGTGGGTTTGTTATTTTGGGAGTTATTTTGGGAGTAAGTTTGTTATCTCAGGAATGAGTTCAGTCTCTCCTGTCTCTCCGTTTGATACCAATGCTGTATTGCCTTCTACTTTCTGCCATGTAATGATGCAGTCAAATGTGAACATTTTGATCTTGGACTTCCCAGTTGCCAGAACTGTTAGAAATGAATCTCTTCTTTATAAATTACCCACTTTCAGGTATTGTGTTATAGCAACAGAAAATGGAATAAGACAGACCGTAAACAGAGACCTAGGTCAAACCTGCCTGGATTTCTAGCACTAAGAGTGTGAGGCACTCAATGGATGTTTATTATCCAAGTTGATCTGTATAAATAGGATAGTGAGCTAATAAGGTGGTGCTGTTTTGAGCTGCTACAGTTGCCATAATTTGTTATGCAGCAATAGAAAATGAACATGCCCTCCAGATGTGGAATTCATTATGTTTTTTTTCTTTTCCATAATACGAAAAAACAAATATGCATGTGTGGCATTTGTGCTTTTTATAAATTTTTAATGAAAATTAAAAAGGTAATTGTTAGAGACATATTACAGATTCTTACAAAAGTTAAACAAAACTTGGAAATTAAGACTCTACTCTTCCAAAAAGCCACTTGAGTATATGTTCCAAATCAAGTATTATCCTAAAGTTAAAAATTCCTTTTCTAGTTACTTCCTGGGACTGTATTCATTAACTCAAAATAAGTACCATTATTAAGCTCTAACTAAATGGTGCTCTCCTTACTGCAGGCTTAATTTTCCATGCCTTATTTGATGCAATCTGTATCACAGCACTCTGAATTAGTGATTGTTGTGCTTAATGTAAAAAAGAAAAATATGAGATCTGAAAAGTTTATAAATTTTGTTCAAGGTGACATGGCTACTAAAATCCAGAAGTGGGATTAGAAACCAATCATTGCAGTGTTAAGTACTTTGCTCTTAACGGTCATACTTTGCCATCTTTCAGTTCAGCAATAACTGCCCTATGAGTATCATGTCTCCCCTCTCAACTCTTTAGATAACATTGCAATTGAGGGAATGATTGCTCTTGAACATTATGCCATATTGAATAAGGTGGTTTAAAATCCCCTTAAAAAACCTCTTAATTCTATATTTTTATCTATAATAAAGGTTATGAAGATAATTAACTCATTTCCATTTAATAAGCCAGCTTCTACTTATAATATGTGTGTGTGTGTGTAACTAAAACTAAAACCTTAGAGTCCCTTAATAAATATTTTTTTGTTTTTCTGGGTATTAAAGATACAATAGTAGCCAGATTGCTCTCTGCATGACATATTCTGGTAGCAGGAGGGTTGAATACAGACAATTAAGGGCTGTGGTTGTGGCTCAGTGGTAGAGTGTTTGCCTAGCATGTGTGAGGCACTGGGTTGGATCCTCAGCACCACATAAAAATAAATAAATACAATGAAGGTATTGTGTCCATCTACAACTAAAAATAGATAAATAAAAAATAAATAACTGCTCACAATGAGGAATTTCTGTCCCTCTGGTACTGGATTGTATACTGTTCCATTAAAATTTGAAAAGAAACATTTTTATATCTGAGTTAAGCAAGAACGTTTCTCTGCTAAAACTAAAGGAGCACATTTTAAGCAGAGTGCTGCAAGTATCCTCAGAGAGCTCTAACCTATTACACTGCTCCCCCATTTATGAAAAATAGACTCTGCCATGTGACCTGAGTGGTACCTGAAGATGTCTTCATGAGATGTGACTCCTCTGAATTGGATGTGCTAGTAAAGCCTCAGATTTAGGAATGAACTATGTGGACTAACTTGCAGCAGTGTTGGAGGTGAGGGTATAAAGTGGGGGTTTCTACAGAGAAAATCACTTAAAGGGATACAATGTCCTTCTGCTCATTATATTAAATTTGCAAGAATGATTATTGAAGTTCATATTCTAAAATATGGAACAGCTTTCCATATGAGGTTTGTAAGGGACTTAAAGGTTTTGGAAGATGAGAGGTGCATACACAAACATTTTATAGCTAAAATACAATAGAGGCTGGCCTATTAAATCAAAAATATGGGAACAATTAAAAGTAAATGAATTGGAAAATAAGGTAATTAACCGAGCATCTTCTTTGGGGACCTATTTAATTATAAGGGAAAAATATTAGAAATCACTGTAAAATCTAAAGCAAATTCCTTCCAAGTCAAAGAATGGTGGTTTTGCCTATAAACTAACATTATTATTAACTTATTTCTCTAAATAACATCAATTTTCTGATTTTTGTAGTTTATTTCTACAGTAGTGAAAAGGAGCATTATAGAATACATTCACCTATACCAATTTTCTAATAATTACTACAATCTGGCAACAAGTATTGTTGACTTGTTAGGAATGTGTTGGGTCAGAATTTAAATATTGAGAAGATGAAAACATTTCAAACAACCACATTACAAAATTGTTCTCTGGCTTTCTGTTGTTAGGATTCTAATAAAAAACTTGAGATATTTATCATCTGAATCCTAACATCCTGTTCACAAGTACCACTAAATTGAGCATGAGTAAAATATGAAGTTTTAAAACACTCAACTGGCCTCTTGAAAGACTTCTGTAACATTTTCCTGAACGACTACATTCATTTGACCAAAGAATACTTAATGCTCTGGAGAGAGAATATGCCACCAAATGGTTCATGTCCATATAAAAAATGTTCTTCATTATAAAATGAGCAGTTTCTTGTAAGAAGCACTTTGTTATTGTTTCAACACTAGAACACATTATTTATTGACCTCCATGTATTCTATAATAAAAGGGATGCTTCACTTTAAAAAATACCTGGATCAGAAATAAACTCTTATTTCTTCTAAATAGTTGCTTAGGACAGTTTTTCCTTGCCTACAAGGTGAATTTGTTTGTGAAAAAGAATAGTTGGAGACTGAATTCCTTTAAAGTCCAGGCACATAGTAGTTTCAATGGAGGAAAAAATGTTTTTGTATATTGAAACCCCAAATTAACAGCCACTGTTGCTAGTTACACGCTAGTTCTCACTGCATTGAAATGGAAACAACTACTTCAATGGTTAACATAAATTATTAAAATAAAACTTAATTGGCAGTTTTCTTCATCAATGTGATTTAATTAATTTAATTTAATTAACTGGGCTTAATATACCTGTTTATCAGCTCTGAAATAGCCCTTTGGGAGCCACTATGCAACCTCTACTTAAGCTATATTTGTAAATATACCACATATATGATATGTTTTGCCTTTATAGAGAGAGATGTAACATTCCCCAACTACAGAAATCAGGACAAAAATAGATCAATAACCAATAAAATGGTGTCAGATCCAATGAACACATTGGCATCTGATACAAGAATTCATTGTGGCTATAAATTGGCAAAGCGCTGGGACACTGAGCTGCAACCTGTACTAGCCCCACGCCTGGGGAGATAGCCAGGGGCTAGTTTTGAGCTATACACCTGTTTCTGAGGTCAGGGAAATTTCAGGGCCCTCAAACTGAAATCCCCATAGCCCAAAAGTGTGTATCACATGGCTATCCTCAGCCAGAGCTAATTTTTTAGAATTACTTTTAAGTTATATTTAATGTTAATCTTCCTATCTTTGAAATTTAAGAAATTAGCACAGTGCTTCCCTTTCATCTTAAAATCCTCTGGATCACTCATCCTTTATGAATGGTACTATTTAAATATGTAACTTCTGGTACAGTCCTTATTGGGTTCAGGCTTGGTGCTCTGGATCTACTTTGGGATCCCACAATTGAAGATCTAGTTCAGTGGTCAGGTAACCTTAAAAAGAACTACTTCTTCCTCCAGACAAGTGAGAAAATTGAGGAATTTCTCTAGGTCTTGCTGGAGTCAAGAAAGGAACAGGCAAGAACCTCAGCAGTCACAGGACTACAGCTTTATATACTTCTGACCACCTCTGGTGAAGGAGCCAACCTAGAGTCAGGCAGTGCCTCCCTCAAGTCCCACAGTGGTGACTTCTTTATGTTCTAACATCCCTGGAACGGTCCTCACCAGAAAATAGTCCCTGATAAAACCCTTGATATGCCCATATACAAACTAAGTGGGACTTTTTCCAAGATCCAAAAAAAATGACATTCTTTCATCAGATAAAATCCACAGCAGGATCCCGGATGATCGATGTCAATGATTGATTACCAGAAGACAACTGTCACTGCACACATGATGACAATCTCCAATGAAGGTAGCCAGAAAACGAATTAAGAGGTAACCAGACTCTCAATGGGATCCAGATGATACCTCTGTGTGGAGGCCAGATGTTGACCCTCAGTGATAACTGAACTCTGTGGAGCCCAACCAGCAATTCTTAAAGGGGACCATGTGATGACCCTGACTATACAATGACTTCCAGTGGTGACCAGACCCTCTGTGGGAGTCAGATGACAATGCCCCCATGTTCATCAGATTCTTCATGGGGGTCAGATGACACCACCCCAGTGGTGATCAGATTCTATATTGTGGTGGGGATCAAATGATGTTCCATCAGTTTTTTTCATTGCCATGCTCAGGATTTCTAAACTTTTCAAGTTCCCCTTTGATCCAGGGACAATACTCAGAAAATAAGTGAAACCTCAAGACCCAAAGCTATCATTTCCAGAAGAATTCTGACATTTTGAGGCCCTGTACATGCACATTCCATGACTGTGGGAAACCTTAAAGTCTTCCCACCTCCAAATCTATGAGCACAACACACAGGAAAAAGTCCTATGTATTAGGTATGCAATGTGATGGGATGCACATGGAAATTCTCCCCCTCCAATGAGCTCCAATGACACCAAAGAAAGCATAGTGGGGACAGCCCTACTTGTGTACCAAATTGTACTAACTTTCTCGCTACTGCGACTAAAAGGATCTGACCAACAAAATTGTAGAGGAGAAGAGGTTTATTTGAGGGTTCACAGTTTCAGAGGTCTTAGTCCATAGAAGGCCGGCTCCCTTCTTTGGGGCATGGTGGACGAGCGTGGCAGAGGGAAGCAGCTTGCTTCATCAGGAAGCAGAGAGAAAGAGAGACTCCACTCTCCAGATACCAAATATATATCCCATAGCCATGCCCCAATTCCTACTTCCTCCAGCTACACCCTACTTGTTAAGTCTCTTGCAACCCAATCATTTCTCCTCTGAACCTTCCTGCATTGTCTCACACGTGAGATTTTCGGGGACACCTCACATCTAAACCATAACACAAATTTAACAAGAATTTTGCACAATCTGATCACCTAAAGCAGCATGAAACAGTCCACAGATAATTTTCACTCAGGACTAGAACTTGTCAGTCCATGAGGAAATTGTATACAGCTGAAGTAGTCTCCTGTCTGTTAGGGTGTTTTCATGATGGCATTAACATTTGAATCAGTAGTCCAAGGAAAGAAGATTGGACCAGGGAGCCAGGTAGGTGGGGTCTTTGCAGACAGCAGAAGATGTGGGGCCATTCAGTGGAGCCATGGGGATGATACTACTACCCTAGTGTACCCAGAAGGCACAGTATTGAACCAGAGGATTGATTATTCCTGAAACAAGATCTAATAGAATCTGCCATGGTAGATTTGGAACTTGAGATCCTGACTCCTCTCTTTCTACCAATTTCTGCTTTTGTAATATGATTATCTAACCTATGCCTGTCCTATTATTGTATTTGAGAAACATAACTTTTCTGTTCACAGTAAGAGAAGAATTTGCTTCAAGATTAATCATACCTCCATCTTCACCCATATCTGATTTACATATATAGATGAGATTTTGAATCTCAGACTTTACGGTCAATGATTGAATGAGTTAATTTTTGAGACTGTTGAGATAGAATTAATATATTTTGCTTGTAACAAAGACATGAATGTTTGAGGGGAGGGGTTCCTAGGAACAGAACACTAGTCACTAAATTGTGTCCCCTTCCAAATTCTTATGTGGATGCCACATTCCCCAAGCTGACTATATCTCAAGATAGGGTCTTTAGAAGGTAAATAAAGTTGGATGGGAACATAAGGGTGGGGTCCTAATCAAACAGGACTGTGGCCTTATAAGAAGAAGAGAGAGAAATTCCTCTTTCTCTCTCCCCTTCTCAGCAATAAGAGGACACAGTGAGAAAGAAAGCCCACACCAGAGCCTGACCAGGCCAGCACCTTAATCTTGAACTTGCCAATTCCAGAATGCCAAGAAAATACTTCCATGCTGTTTAAATTACTCAGTCTATATTTTCTTGTAGCAACCCGAGCAGACTAAGGCGTGGAGGAAAATACAGGATGAATAGTACTGTCACCGCACAGAGAAAATAGAGAGTGATCTGGAAGTATTTTTCTTTTAGAATAGTTTTAACCTTTATTGACTTTAAAAAAACAAACCAATACTATTTATTACTGTTATATAATGCTTTTTTTTTTTTGCAAGAAGTTATTTTGGCAGCAATGAGCTGAAAATGAGAATGCATGTTTAATGAAAAATTAAATACAGAATTTTCATTTTTTTCTAGACAGTTGACAGTGAATGTGTAACTTTCAAAAATTGTTGACATTTACCATTCATGGTGATGCAGTCACAGATAAGTTCTACAGAATAGAGCAGTTATATATCAATGCATGAAACACATCTTCACATCTAAAACAAATTGTCTTTTGTTTTAATTGATGATGTTTGTGTTCATAGCAATTTTTTTGTTGTGTTTTTGGGTATGGGATTGAACTCAGGGGCACTCAACCTCTGAGCCACATTCCTAGCCCTCTTTTGTATTTTATTTAGAGACAGGGTCTCACTGAATTGCTTAGCACCTCACAGTTGCTGAAGCAGGCTTGAACTTGAGATCCTCCTATCTCAGCTTCCTGAGCCATTGGGATTACAGGTGTGTGCCACCGTGCCCGGCTCATAGCAGGTTTTGAAAAATGTATTTGAAACCTGAAGTGATTGTGATTGACATAGTGGTTTTATGAGCAAAAGATCATCGCGGACAGTTAAATTATGCCAGAAGAGCATGAGGGTCATTAAATGCTCCAGGTAGAAAATAAATGAATTCTAAAACTATGGCTTTTTTTTTTTCATGAAATTCATGATATCAAATAAAAGCTTTCAGAAGTTCATTCTGCTGAAAGTGAAATGTCTAATATTATTATAAATCTTGTTGTAAACTTGATTAAGCTCAAAATTGAACAAAAAATAATTGTTTTGTGGAGATAATAGGATCAAAATTCATGGGTGGTGAAGTACCACATTTTGCTTAAAACAATATTCTCACTAATTTAAAGAACTTATGGTGTAGAAATGTTCCTCTGTCTGCCATGATGATTATTTAAGTGATAATTACACCCAAACAAAAGCAATATCTCCTAATCAAAGCAGAGCATGTAGATATCAAATTTTGCAACACTGTCATTTATATGCACAGATTAACTGAACTGCAAAATAGTTGTGATGCTGCTCATGTTAAATTAAACCGAAAACACTTCAGAAAAGCTCTATGTTCCTTCTCAAGTCTCAGTATTGTTCAGATTACAGAAATGTTTTAATCATTGAAGACCTATTTTGAATCAACCTAAGTGTCCTCCATGGTAGTGAAACGTTTGGTGAATTAAATTAGTCTTTTAAATTTTTGTGGAATTTATTCAAATTCTTTTTTTCATTTTCAAGCTTTTAAAAATTGCAATGATTACAACTAGTGAGATGTTGACATTAATCCTCACAAAAGCAAGAAAGGAATTGAACAAATTAAATGGTGAGGACTCAGCTAGTGTATAAGATTTAACTTTGCTTTCAGGTGTAATATACATAGAGTAGAGTGGGTGAAGTGATCATAAGGGTACAATTTGTTGTTTCATTATTATTTTATAGTTGACAATATGTATATAAATTCATATATATTAATACCCATATAATTACTACCCTGATCAAGATGCAGTATATTTCAATACCTTGTAAGTTTCCTTCATATCTCCTGGTAAAATCTCATTTGAAAATTAAATATTTCAGTTTTAAAATATGTGAAGAAAGTTTTTGATAGAAGTATTTTAGTTGCATAAATTTATGTTCTTAAAAGGTAATGTAATTTGTAAGGTCCATGATTTTGAGTATCTAAATTTTGATAAATTTCAATAAGGATTCAAGGTTCACGTGGAAAATACTGTTAAGAAAAATACTCAAAAGAGGCAAAAGGGTAGTACCCATAAAAATATTGTGACTGAAATATTTATATGATTCAATATAAAATTAATTAGAATTTAAAATATCTTTAGTAGAATCAGTTCTGGTTTACTAGATACTTCAACAACCAAAAAGAGAATATTGCTGGGTGTGGTGGTGCACGCCTGTAATCTCAGTGGCTTAGGAGGCTGAGGCAGGAGGATTTCCAGTTCAAAGCCAGACTCAGCAATTTAGGGAGGCCCTAAGCAACTCAGTGAGACCCTGTCTCTAAATAAAATACAAGAGGGCTGGAGATGTGACGCAGTGGTTGAGTGCCCCTGAGTTCAAGCCTCGGTACCAAAACAAACAAACAAAAGAACCCAGAGAAAATTTTCTCAATTAAAAATGTTGTGCTATACATATGACTCAGTTGAAAGTAACAATAATTTCAAAGTTATCATCAATAAAATATAGCTTTCGGAGTACGAGTAGTAATCTTTTGAAAAAATAAAAATAGACATAATAAAAGTGCATTCCTTAAAAAAAATTTCTGTATGAGATAGAGATATTGCAAAGAAATTGAGTAAAACATATGAAAATATACTGAGTATATAATAGCTTATGCTATTTTAAATATTTATATACTAGTTTAAAGATTTTAAATTTTCTTTCAGTGTACAAGGTTATATATTTTAATTTTGAAAGAAATATTTCTGAACTCTTTATTAGGAAATAATGTCAAACATAAGAAAGCTGGAAGAATAAAAACTGCAGAGGTTCACCATTCACCTTGACCCTCGCTCATCACTCCAGGACTCTGTTCATTCGCTCTGGTCTTTGCATGCTCTCTTCTTTCTCATCCCTTTACACTCTCCTCTTGGGTCCTGAACTTTTCCTTCCATGACACTTAGTCAATATCCTCGTCCCCTCTAGAATGCAACCTCCATAAAAACAAGAACTGTCTAAAGTGAACAAATGACTATACTAATTATCAATATTGTTTTAACGTTTGACCATTATATTCAACCACAGCCACATACCAGGGATATGTAATTATATAATGAAAGAATGTCAAAGACTATTTAGCCAGTGATAATGCCAACTGAAACCTCCTTCTTGATTCATTCACTCAACGCCTGTTTTATCAAGTGGCTCTACTATGTGCTAGGTATCCTTGAGGCTGGGGGCTCAGTACGTTTAGGAATATGTATAAGTTTCTTTCTCTTTTAAATCTTCTGTGCAGGGGAAGGGAGATTAAAAATGAGGCAAATAAACTATATCAAATTGAAAAATAATTTTAGGCTGGATATAGTGGTGTACACCTATAATTCCAGCTACTTGGGAGACTGAGGCAGGAGGATCACAAGTTTGAGGCCAGCCTAGGCAACATAGTGAAAGTCTGTCTTTAAGTAATAATGATAAAGATAACCACCACCACAAAAATTCCAGATACTGATGAATACTATACACAGTAAAAAATTTTGAGTGAGGTTGTTACTGGGAGTAATAGGAAGAAATGGCTACTTTAGATGGAATTAGAGGAGACTGTCCTGAAGAGGCAGCATTTGAGCTGAGATTGGTGTAGCAAGGAGCCATCCATTGCAAGAGCAGCAAGCTCTTCTTACAGGACAAGATCGTTCTTGGAACATAGAATAATGAATCTGTTTCTGAAGACATATACAAGAAACATGAGAGAGAAGGCCATCTTCAAGGATGAGCTATATCCTTAAATTTCTACAAAATGCATTTAATTTCCTTAAGTGAAAAGGTATTTCTCCGGGTTATTGCTATTACTGTTATTATTACAACATTATTACTTGTCTCCATACGGTTGCAGTTGTCTGGTGAATGAATACAAATGTGCTTAACTGCTTTCCTCACTCTGCACTTTGTAAATATAAGCCATCTGTGAGTGTTTAATAATATGCTAATACATGCACCTGGCTGTGTCAGCCCATAATCGAGTACAGTAGGAATCATCATATTCTTAGTTCTGAGGGATTGCAGAAAGCCCTTCTCTTCCTTGAAGTCATTCTGATGTGTTCAGACAGCTCAATCAATGAGATTCTAAAATGAAAATACAGCCTTAACTCATTCAATCTAGGCTGTGTCCTTAAGCTGATGCTTTTGACACTTGCACTCTTTACCATGGTGGGCACGTTTACTTTATAAACCAAGCCGGCATGGATGTTTGTATCAAAATGTGCCGAAACTAGAATTTCAGGATGCTGAGTATGCACTTGGGTTTATAACTCTTTATTACAACAATATATTTATCCTTATTCAGAACCATAAATAATTGAAATAAACTGTTTGGATGAATTGGGTTGTGCATATGATTTTATCATTCCAAGTTATTGTTCTTTAATTCCCTCAAGGATAGGCGTGGCTCATGGCACTTTGCGCAGCTTACATATTCCTGAGAAATCCTAGGCAAGTCCAGCTATTGCAAGTGGAATTGTTTTCTAAAAGGATAAAAAGAACTTGGATTTTAAAGGAATCCAGAAGAATCATTTTTCTCCATAAGAAGATTTGCATAATGTTCACCATCCCTCCATTTCATCCTTAGAAAAAGATTATCGTGGATCTGGTTTTCTTAGAATTCATCTAATCACATCACCCTTGGTATTCAGACACTGTTATTCCTTATCAAGCGCTGCAGTACCTGTTTATGTTCCATAATCATGCAGTCTAATGTAGAAATGATCAAAGATGAGGATGGACAGGCTCTCTCTATGCTACTTTCAAAACAATGTCCACAATATTGCTCTTCATCTCATCTTTTCTAATTCATTTTGCATCTAGATGGCCCCAGCACTGCACGTCAGAGGAGTCTGGGATACTACATCCTTGCATTTTCCCAGCATTCTGTAACTATTGAGATGTTTCTTGGATATCAAACTTTGAAATATCCTTTGAGTATTTTTCTTTCACAGTGATTTTGGTTATGGTGCTTCCACTGGACATAACACAGGTAGTTTTTAACAGAACGTAGTAGTAAGAAGAGCCTGGACTTTAGATTTTAAAATCAGTTCTGTTTCTTATAAACTGTGTGGTCTTTAAAAATTTATTTACATTCACTGGATTCCGATCCCTCATTTGATAGTCAGGTAATGTACTGAGAGTTGGTACTGGCTAAAAGAATTGAGTGGTATCCAAGATGGCGGGCTAGAGGAAGGCTCCATTCCTACTTGCTCCGTGGATTCCTACTTGCTCGGGATTCAAACAGCAGGAATATGACTCTCAACGAGATTTTATATTCAAAGCACATATAAGGGGTCCCCAGGTGCCGCTCCAGAACCAACTCAGCCGGGCTGGGCTCGGCCCCGCCGCAGGCAGCTACCATCCGGGAGCGCCAGACCCTGCAGCTGCTTCGGAGCTACCGACCTGGGTCTGCGCCAGCCAACAAGTGAGTGCGGGTCCCCAGCAGCACTTTGGAGTCACTGGCCGTGGCTCCGGCACCAGCCGGCAGCCTCCCAGGCAGAGACCGAGCATCTCAGGCTACCTGGGGCATCCAGCAGCGTCCGGGGAGGTCTGGCCGGGAAACTCTGGGATCGCAGACTCTGGCGGGGAGTTGGAACTACCCCATGCCATTTTGGCGCCTTAACTGGCGGAGAAGGCCCGTTACCAGCTTCCTGGGGCCTCCAGCTGCGTCAGGGGAGGTCCCGCCGGGAAACTCTGGGATCTCAGTCTCTGGCAGGGAGTGGGAACTATTCCGCATCACTTCCGCAGCTTCCCTGGCGGAGAGTGCCCATCTCCGGCTTCCTGGGGCCTCCAGCTGCACCTGGAGAGGTCGACCTAGAGCCTCTGGGATCGCTGACTCCGGCAGGGAGTTGGAACTGCTCTGAGTTTGGCAGCTTCCCTGGCAGAGGGGGTCCATTTCCAGCTTCCTGGGGCCGCCAGCAGTGTCTGGAGTGGTCCGGCAGGGAGCTTAGGGCCTTTGGAGCCAGCTTACAGTGTCCCCAGGAGAGAGCAACCACATGCAACTGCCTGAACCCCCAGCGAGGAGTTCAGGTCAACCTGGGCTCTCAAGCCCAGTGTCTCCATCACTGAGCACAGTTCTGTGACACCACCCCAACTTGATCTAGTGCCCAGGCCCACACCCAGGCCCGGAGTCTACCACCTTGCTGTATCTAATTGTCTATCAACACTAGGCTGCCTCTGCCCAGAAGCATTGATCATTCCCAACCTGGAGGTAGTGGGACAGCACCTTTCGTGGGTCACCACTTGATCAAACACCCCTCAAGCAACAGAGGGGAAGATACACAAGCACCAGGAGAAAACACGGGAAGAAAGTGTCCCAATTAAACCTAGATGATATATCAAGAGAACCCAAAGACAGCATGGTAGAAGTAATGACAGAAAGGGAGTTCAGAATGTTCATAATTAAAGTGATCTGAGAAGAGAATGATGTGACGAGAGAGCAGATTCAGGCTATGAATAATCAGCTAATAGAGCAATTGCAGGAAGCAAAAAATTACTTCAATAAAGAGATAGAAATTCTGAGAAAAAAACAAACAGAAATTCTTGAAGGAAACAAGGAAATGAAGGAAACAATAAACCAAGTTAAAAACTCAATAGAAAGCATAATTAACAGAATAGATCACTTGGAAGACAGAACCTCAGACAATGAAGACAAAATATTTAATCTTGAAAACAAAGTCAAACAAACAGAGAAGATGGTTAGAAATCATGAACGAACGCTCCAAGAAATATGGGACATCATGAAAAGACCAAATTTAAGAGTAATCGGGATTGAGGAAGGCACAGAGATACAAACCAAGAGTATGAATAATCTATTCAAGGAAATATCAGAAAATTTCCCTAATATGATGAATGAGATGGAAAATCAATTACAAGAAGCTTACAGGACACCAAATGCACAGAATTACAACAGATCCACACCAAGGCACATTATAATGAAAATGCCTAACATACAAAACAAAGATAGAATTTTAAAGGCAGCGAGAGAAAAGAATCAGATTACCTACAGGGGGAAACCGATACGTATATCAGCAGATTTATCAGCCCACACCCTAAAAGCAAGAAGGGCCTGGAACAACATATTTCAAGCTCTGAAAGAAAACGGATGCCAACCAAGAATCTTATACCCAGCAAAACTTACCTTCAGATTTGATGATGAAATAAAATCCTTCCATGATAAACAAAAGCTTAAAGAATTCACAAAGAGAAAGCCTGCCCTACAGAACATTCTCAACAAAATATTCGAAGAGGAAGAAATGAAAAATAACAATCTCAGTCATCATGGGGAGGAACTACCCTAAAGAAAGAGTCAATCAAAGGAGAAACAAAGTAAAGCTAAAAGCCCTAAAAAAGCTAAAATGACAGGAAATACAAGTCATATCTCAATAATAACCCTGAATGTAAATGGCCTAAACTCATCAATCAAAAGACATAGACTGGCAGACTGGATTAAAAAGAAAGACCCAGCGATATGCTGCCTTCAAGAGACTCATCTCATAGAAAAACAGGCCCACAGACTAAAGGTGAAAGGTTGGGAAAAAGCATACCATGCACACGGACTGAGCAAAAAAGCTGGGGTTTCCATTCTCATTTCAGACAAAGCAGACTTCAAACCAAAGATAGTCAGAAGGGATAAAGAAGGACATTTCATATTGCTTAAAGGTAGCATAAATCAACAGGACATAACAATCATAAATATTTATGCACCAAACAATGGCGCATCCATGTATGTCAATCAGATCCTTCTCAATTTCAGGAATCAAATAGACCAAAACACAATAATACTCGGAGACTTTAACACTCCTCTCTCACCGTTGGACAGATCTTCCAAACAAAAATTGAATAAAGAAACTATAGGACTCAATGACACAATCGCTAATTTGGACTTAACGGACATATATAGAATATTCCATCCATCAAAAAGCGAATACACATTCTTCTCAGCAGCTCATGGGTCCTTCTCTAAAATAGACCATATGTTATGCCACAAAGCTACTCTTAACAAATACAAAAACATAGAGATACTACCTTGTATACTATAAGATCATAATGGAATGAAACTAGATATCAACGAGAAAGTTAGAAACAGAAACTACTCCAAGACCTGGAGATTAAATAATATGCTATTGAATGATACATGGATAACAGAAGACATTAGGGGGGAAATTAAAAGATTCTTAGAGGTCAACGAGAATAAAGATACAACATATCGAAATCTCTGGGATACTATGAAAGCAGTGCTAAGAGGAAAGTTCATTGCAGAGAGTGCATTTAATAAAAGGATGAAAAGTCAACAAATCAATGACCTCACATTACAGCTCAAAGCCCTAGAAAAAGAGGAACAGATCATCACCAAAAGTAGTAGAAGACAGGAAATAATCAAAATCAGAGCTGAAATCAACGAAATTGAAACAAAAGAAACAATTCAAAAAATTGACAAAACAAAAAGTTGGTTCTTTGAAAAAATAAACAAAATTGATAAACCCTTAGCTACACTAACAACGAGAAGGAGAGAGAAAATTCACATTACTAAAATTCGTGATGGAAATGGAAATATTACAACAGACACAATTGAAATACAAAACATAATAAGAAGCTACTTTGAAAATTTATACTCCAACAAAATAGAAAACCTGGAAGACATCAACAGGTTCCTAGAGGCATATGAGCCACCCAAACTGAATCTGGAGGACATACACAACTTAAATAGATCAATTTCAAGCAATGAAATAGAGGAAGTCATCAAAAGCCTACCAACCAAGAAAAGTCCAGGACCAGATGGATTCACAGCCGAGTTCTACAAGACCTTCAAAGAAGAGCTCATTCCAATACTCCTCAAAGTATTTCATGAAATAGAGGAGGAGGGAACCCTTCCAAACTCATTCTATGAAGCTAATATCACCCTGATACCAAAACCAGAGAAGGACACATCAAGGAAATAAAATTTCAGACCCATATCTTTAATGAACATAGATGCAAAAATTCTTAACAAAATTTTAGCGAATCGCATACAAAAGCATATTAAAAAGATAGTGCACCATGATCAAGTGGGTTTCATCCCAGGGATGCAAGGTTGGTTCAACATCCGGAAATCAATCAATGTAATTCACCACATCAACAGACTTAAGGTCAAGAACCACATGATTATTTCAATAGACGCAGAGAAAGCATTTGATAAAATACAGCACCCCTTCATGCTCAAAACACTAGAAAAAATAGGGATAGTGGGGACATTCCTTAACATTGTAAAGGCCATTTATGCCAAGCCCACAGCTAACATCATTCTAAATGGAGAAAAATTGAAAGCATTCCCCCTGAGAACTGGAACAAGGCAGGGATGCCCTCTTTCGCCACTACTATTCAACATTGTTCTTGAAACTCTAGCCAGAGCAATTAGACCAAAGAAATTAGAGGAATACGAATAGGAAAAGAAGAGATCAAACTATCCCTATTTGCTGATGACATGATTCTCTATCTAGAAGATCCTAAGAATTCCACCAGAAAACTTCTGGAACTCATAAATGAATTCAGTAAAGTAGCAGGATATAAAATTAATGCTCATAAATCTAATGCATTTTTATTCGTAAGTGATGCATTCTCTGAGAGAGAAATTAGGAAAACTACCCCATTCACATTAACCTCAAAAAAAAAATAAAATACTTGGGAATCAATCTAACAAAAGATGTGAAAGACCTCTACACTGAGAACTACAGAACACTAAAGAAAGAAGTTAAAGAGCATCTGAGAAGATGGAAAGATCTCCCATGTTCTTGGATAGGCAGAATTAATATTGTCAAAATGGCCATACTTCCAAAAATGCTATACAAATTCAATGCAATTCCGATTAAAATCCCAATGATGGACCTCATAGAAATAGAGCAAGCAATCATGAAATTCATTTGGAGGAATAAGAGACCCAGAATTGCTAAAGCAATCCTTAGCAAGAAGAGCGAAGCAGGGGGTTTCACAATACCAGACCTCCAACTATACTACAGAGCAATAGTGACAAAAACAGCATGGTATTGGTACCAAAATAGACAGGTAGATCAATGGTACCGAATAGAGGACACAGAGACAAACCCACATAAATACAGGTATCTCATACTTGACAAAGAGGCAAAAACATGCAATGGAGAAAAGACAGCCTCTTCAACAAATGGTGCTGGGAAAACTGGAAATCCATATGCAGCAAAATGAAACTAAACCCATATCTCTCACCCTGTACAAAACTCAACTCAAAGTGGATCAAGGACCTAGAAATCAGACCAGAGACCCTGCACCTAATAGAAGAGAAAATAGGTCCAAATCTTCATCAGGTTGGCCTAGGACCAGATTTCCTTAACATGACTCCCAAAGCGCAAGAAATAAAAGCACGAATCAATGATTGGGATAGAGTGAAACTAAAAAGCTTCTTCTCAGCAAAGGAAACAATCAGCAATGTGAAGAGAGAGCCTTCAGAGTGGGAGAAAATCTTTGCCACACACACTTCGGACAGAGCACTAATCTCCAGAATCTACCAAGTACTCAAAAATCTTTACACCACGAACACCAATAACCCAATCAATAAATGGGCCAAGGAAATGAACAGACACTTTACAGAGGAAGATCTACAAGCAATCAACAGATTTATGAAAAAATGTTCAACATCACTCGTTATAAGAGAAATGCAAATCAAAACCACCTTAAGATTTCATCTTACCCCAATTAGAATGTCTTTTATCAAGAACACAGGCAACAACAGGTGTTGGCGAGGATGTGGGGAAAAGGGTACACTCATACATTGCTGGTGGGAGTGCAAGTTGGTGCAGCCACTCTGGAAAGCAGTGTGGAGATTCCTTAGAAAACTTGGAATGGATCCACCATTTGACCCAGCTATCCCACTCCTTGGCTTATACCCAAAGGACTTAAAATCAGATTGCTTCAGTGATGCAGCCACATCAATGTTCTTGGCTGCTCAATTCACAATAGCTAGATTATGGAATCAACCTAGATGCCCTTCAGTAGATGAATGGATAAAGAAACTGTGGTATATATACACAATGGAATATTACTCAGCCATAAAGAAGAATAAAATTATGGCATTTGTAGGTAAATGGATGATGTTGGAAACTGTTATGCTAAGTGAGATCATCCAATCCCAAAAATCCAAAAGCCGAATGGCCTCTCTGATAAATGAATGATGATGCATAATGTGGGGGGAAAAGATGGCAAGAATGGAGGAAAGATAGCTAGCATAGAGGGAAGGGAGGGGTGGGGGCGGGTGGGGGGTAAAATTAATAACAGAGTGTGTGACAGATACCATTGCCCTGTGTAAATGCATGAACGCACAGATGGTGTGACTCTACTTTGTGTACAACCAGTGAAACAATAGCTGTACTCCATTTGTGTTCAATGAATCAATAAATAAAAAAAAAATAAATTAAAAAAAAAAGAATTGAGTGGTAACTATTACTTGAGAGATTTTTTAAAGAATCATTTATAATAAGTTGAAATATATCCTTTGAAAGCTATTGTCTGTTTTAAAAGCCAGTAGTTTTAAATTTGGTTTGATTCTTTAATTACAGCCTAATCTAATAATATTCTATGTAATTCGTTTTCTTACAGTAATTGTCCAGCAACTTTAGAAATGTCTATGAAAGTTGCAATTATAGCTGTTACAAATCATGTTACTGACACTACATTTATTTTCTTGATTTTTTTAGTTTTATGAAAATTCATTTAATTACACAAGTATTTTACACCCAATATAAAATCAGTGTATAACAAAACAAAAACTAAAATTAGACAGATATAAAAGCGATTGAATAAGTAGTCGTGGGACTTTTTTATCTTCTGAAATTATTTGTACTTTTGCTGAAAACCCAGCCATTTTATGATGAAATTTGTAAAGAAATTTCAAGTGACATAAAAGTATCAGAATAAAATGAAGCTGACTCAGTGGACTCAAACAGCAGCAGCAGCAGCAGCAACGACAAAATCCCCCCAACAAAATAATAAATAATAGACTTGAAAATATTCATTCTTAAATATTTTTCCTTTTGAATGGTAGTGTTCTTCTTCCTCTACTTCTTATTTTAATTTTTTAGCTAACATAATTATAAATAATAAGTTTGAGAAATTTTTCCCCATTTGCATCATATCATTTATTTTATAGCAATTATTAGTTCATTTGAAGTCTTCACTGAAAATAATTTAATTAGTAGCAGAAGGGAAGGGGTGTGAGAAATTATCCACTGCAGATGTCAAATACACTAAGTAAAATATTGGTAATTTTGAGTAATCAATATGAACTGCTCTTTCAAAAGGTACTATTAATACAGTGAAAAAGTAAGTGATAGGCTAGGAAAAGATATTTATAACACATGAAAGTGCCATGTGGCTTATAGCTAGACTAATAGGAAACTCTTAAAAATCAATAAGAAAGATTAGTGAAGGAAACTGGCAAAAGATTTGAGCTTAAAAAATGATATCCAAATGGTTAATACTGATATAAAATTAATGCAAACTACATTCACAATGACCAACTCACCAGTATCAATAAGATTAAAAGAAATGACAATTCTAAGAATTGTGAGGTTGCATAGCCAGAGGAACCTCAACGCAATGCCATTGGCAGAGTAAATCAGCAAAATCCCTTAAGGAAAGTTCCAAAATTATAGTTATGTGTTTTCTATGGCTCAGCAAGGTCAATCCTAGGTATACTAATCCATGTGTACCAGATGTTCCTTAGATTGTTCACAGCAAGTGCAAAGATCTTCAAAGCAATATCACCCCTAACATCCCCAAACAAGAATCAACCTGCATGTCCTTCAAAAACAGTTTCAATACATTTTGGCACAATGGAATACTATATTGGACTGAAAATGGACAAACTGCAGCTACTAAAAAACATGGAAGCCTCTTGTAATCACAGCAATCACAAAGTAAGTCAGAAACTAAACAAATATTGTGTGATTCTTCTCATAAAAGCAGATTGAATTATGCTATAGTCCTTGAGAATTTCTACCTGGGTGGTATTTTAAATAAAGACAGGAAGGGAAAGCTTATTATCAATGGTAGGAGAGAGTTTATCTTCAGGAGGACATTTGGGTGGGGAAGGAGCACACTGGGAAAACTATGCTCTGACTGTCAATCTGTTAACATGAATGTTTGAGTTATAGTAACCTGATAAACTCCATGAACTGGATGCCTTTATTTTGTGCCCTTTATATGCATTTTATTTCACAGTAATTTTTTTTCTCTTTTAAGAAAAAGAGCTGTTACTGATATTTTTGGCTTTCGTTTTGGGGTATTGTTTTTTGCATCACTGACTGAAAGGTAGCTATGACTCCAGAGCCAAGGCAGTAGAGAATTTTTATGAAAACAACAATTAACTCATCAGTCAACAAAACACTGAAACCACAACATCTGGAAGACATCAACGGGCAAATCAGCTCTATGACTGTCTTCTTTCTGTGGAATGCCTGAGACCTAGAACAGACATACTCCAGCTTCTACACCTAATGTCCAAGGTATTTGGGCATCCAATGGGAAGTTCACAAAAGCTTTTACCTCAGAGCACCGTACCACCCAACTAAACTGGCACAATGTCTCTTGGGACCCTGGGCTGGGCCTGAAGCACTGCACTGCAGAGCGGGGTAGGTACGGTCACTGTCCTGAACAGCGGAATACAAAGCTACTCCATGTGTCAAACCCTGCATTGTGGTGGATTAGAGTTTCTTTATGGGGACCTTCAGCAAAGGATGACAAAGTTGTGGATCCATTCCAGTTTAATTTGTAAGGAAACTTGCATCACAGCTACTGAGAACTTGTTCTAGAAAATAGCCTCTCTAACCTTGTGTTTCTTATTTCCAATAACTTCTTTTCTTTATTATCAAACAAAAGAACATTTTCTGTGATTAAAAATA
The DNA here is from genome assembly GCA_020662805.1 of Glaucomys volans. Classification (NCBI taxonomy): domain Eukaryota; kingdom Metazoa; phylum Chordata; class Mammalia; order Rodentia; family Sciuridae; genus Glaucomys; species Glaucomys volans. Next base: position 34,339 of record JAJEJO010001765.1, read on the forward strand.
GGCACCCTGGTATCTTTAAGCACATTTTGCTTTCTATAATGAAAAAAGTGGAAATGATATAAATGATTCTAAAATCTAACAATAAAATTATGGATATTCATGTGGAAAACAAGTCTAAATTTTAGTTATGAAAGTTTAAATTTGAAGGTAGAAGTTTAGATACTAAGTATAAGAACTTAGAAGGTGACTGCACTTTAAATAACATTTAGTTAAGTTCCAAAGAAAGTATAATACAGGGCTGTAAAATGGAAACAAGATATAAACCTTCCATAAATATTAAGAGTAGGAGAAGAATACATTCTTGGATAAATGAAAAATATACTTTGTTTCATTTATTTGCTAGTTGTTCACTTATATGTTTTTAGACGAGGACTTTGATTTATAAACAAAAATGGAACAAAATTTCTGAAGAGAGAAAATAGCTATCCTTGCAATAAGTAAGAAATCATCTCCTTTTCTTTTCCTTTTTTTTTTTTGGTATCAGGAATTGAACCCAGAGGCCCTTAACCACAGAGTCACATCCCCAGCCCTTTTTTAAAAAACTTTTTATTTAGAGTCAGGGTCTCACTAAGTTGCTTAGAGCCTTGCTAAGTTACTGAGGCTGGCTTTGAACTCTCAACCCTCCCGCTTCATCCTCCCTAGCTACTGGAATTATAGGCATGCACCTTTTGAAATGATGTCAGAAGTTCAATTTCACTTTAATGATTAAAAATCCAGTCACTTCTCTGAAAGGTAAGCATTGTTTTAATGTTGTTTTAATGTTGTTTAATGTTGTTTTAATGTTGTAACAGATTTAACAGCATGGTTGGGCCAATAAGATCCAATGTGCCCTTCAACAGATGAATGGATAAAGAAAAAGTATTATATATACACAATGGAGTATTACTCAGCCATATAGAAGAATGACTAGATCTGGAGACTATCATGCTGAGTGACAAAAGCCAGTTTCAGAAAACCAAAAGGCAATTTTTTTTTGCTGATATATGGAAGCTAACCCACCACGAGGGAGGAGAGGAGAATAGATATTCAATAGATTAAGCAAAGGGGAATGAAGGGGAGGGGAGATAGGAAAAGGGAAGACAGTGGAATGAATCTGAAATAATTTTCCTTTGTACATATATGAATATACCACAGTGAACCCCACATCGTGTACATCCATAAGAATGGGGTCCTAATTAGAATAAGATATGTAGTCCATTCTTGTATAATTATATCAAAATGAATTCTACTGTCATGTGTAAACAAAAAGAACCAATAAAATAAAAGTAAGTTTTTAAAAAATTTAAAAGGAAAATAAATATAGATTGTTTTAGGGGAAATCAATGTGAGATCATATATTATTAATTGTAAGACCCCTAACTACACTGTTAGCAGAGTGAAAGTTACTATAGAAACAGGAAAAAGAAAAATAAAACCAAATGTGCTGTCTCCTACATGGTGTGTGACGGACTTCCACTGTCCTTGCTGGGTCTCCTCCAGGCCGGTTGTGGAACCTCTGCCCACCCTCTGCTGCATGCGATCTTTTGGCAGAGCCAATACCAATCCCAGCATTTCTACGGTGTTCAAATTCAAAAAAGCTTTGCATGAAAAGAGAAGATTCCATTCATTTTCTTCTACCTCTGTTCAGTATAAAAGGCACATTAAATCTTTATATTCTCTTTTATTATAAATGATCTTGATCATAAAAATCAACATGGTTAAATTATTCTTTCTGCCTGTAAGGCCCTGACCAATATTTCTAGCCTGATATTTCCTCCACTTTCAGCTTTGGAAATCTATTATCACTCAACCTAAGTGTGTTACTAACCCAGTCATCTTCTAGTCTTGCATTTAAGTGACTATTAGGATGTGCTTTATGAAGTTTGAAGTGACCCTCTATTCCTTTTCATATAAAATATCTATAAGATATCAGTGACAGTCAGATACCATTTCTCAGGAAAAGCTACTGTATTTTCTCCAAGGTCATAATTGTACTAAAGCATCCAAGGGCAATGTTTTCAGACTGAATTCTATTTTTTCCCTGAGACATATAAAAAAGGATTGATAAGCCTATAATTCAGAACCCACTTACAGACTTACAGGAAAATTATATATTTATAACATTCCTGATGAAAGAACATAGGTCAAAGGCAAAAAGGAAACAGGGGGAAGAAAAGTACAAAGAGGAAAAAAAATCTCTGAATATTTCTGGATGATAGAATAATTTTCTTGGAATGCTAAAATGTACTTCTAACAAATACCGTGGGCATGCCTTGATAGGCTACCACACATTGTAACTGAGCATCACAGTAAGGCCTCCACGAGCACTAAATGGATTGAAGTGTTGCATTCAAGTAAGGGTCCTGGACTTAGAGAATAAAACAGATTGGTGAGTGGCGCAAACTAGATTTCAAAATGCTATCTGTGCTTTGACCACACTACAGATCTGTATGTAATTTGCTAACACTAAAGATTTTCTGATGTTGAGAGTTTGGACATTTGGATATTGCACACAGTCCTCTGGGAAAGTTAACCCACATTCTAAATCACTGGAAACACAAGGACTTCAGTTAGTTTCAATTATTTGGGGGAGGAGAGGTTCCCCTAAAGATTTTGATCATCTGTCTCCCTTTTGCACAGGACACCTCTTTTAAAAAATTTATTTATTTGTTCTTTCTAGGTATACATGACAGAAGAGTGTGTTTTGCCATGTTATATGTACATAGTTAACTTGTTCCAGGTAGGATTCCATTATTGTGGCTGTACACGATGTGGAGTTGCCTGGTCATGTATTCATATGTAAGGACAGGAAAGATATTTCCAATTCATTCCACTGTCTTTCCTATTTCCTTTCCCCTCCCTTCCCTGTCTAATCCAATGAACTTATAATTCTTCCCTCCCTTGTTGTGGGTTAGCATCCACATATGAGAAGAACACTGTCTTTAGTTTTGGGGAACTGGCTTATTTTACTTAGCATGATCTTCTCCAGGATACCGTTAATATGAGGAAAACTAAGCCTTAAGTGGTACCTGAAAATGAACTGTTAGTGAAATTGGACAGACGAAGACAAGGCACAAACAGAGCAGGATGCTGTAAGACACTCTGTTTTTCATCCCCTCATCTTAATCTCCACAAACTCCACACCCTTCTTCTCTCATCGTGGTTCCCTTCCATGGATGGGGATGGTAAACTCTTCTCCATGCCAAAGCCAGCCTCTCCATCTTTGCCCTTGACAACATGCATTCCCATCTCTTTAGGGCTCTTTCTCTACAAAGTGTCCTCTCTGGTTCCTCTATGTCCTTCTCCAACTTGAACCTTTCTATGTGTTGGTAGAGTGCTCAGGGCTCTTTTATTTTAAAAGGAAGTTTCCAGGTTGCCCTTTTACATATTCCTCATCAATACGCTGCACTGTCTCCCTGATCTTCTCATTCAGATTCTCAAAGAGCAGTGCCCAGTTAAACATTTCCACTTCACCTTTTATCTTCAAATGGTGTTGTCCAGCTTCACACTCTTAAAAAAATGAATTGTCTCCTAATTACCCAATCCCGTGGACATTTTTTACTCCTGTTTGTACATTGACTTACTAATAATGCATTTGACTGCTCTCTTAAAACATTCTACTCTCTCTGTACCTTATATTCTTCCATCAAATTGAACTAACAGTTTATTTTCAGGTTCCTTAAATCCTTGCCTTAGGAAGATTGGATTAGGTAAACTATCTTACAAACTCATTTGAAAACTAGTAAGTTTTCTACGAAAGACTAACATTTTTAAGATATGGAAATGAAGACCTTGTGGGGGGATGGTCAGGTACAATCAGGTCTTTCTGTGAAACAATCACTCTCATTTCCCAAAATTCCTAAGAAATGTCTATCCCAACAGGTAATAGAGCAAACTATCAGTCGGATGCGGACATTGATGCTGTGTATTATAGTCATTGTCACATTATTTATAAACATTTATTTTCCTCTCCCATTGGAGTTAGAAATGAACCCTATTTTCTAGGGAAAAAATCCAGAAAACTATTTAAATTGTTGTTCTGAATGATATAAGGACCAGTGAGTAACATTTCTGCTCTCATAATCCAGGGCCCCCTATTCCTCAGCTGAGATTATCCTATTACAAGTGATTGCTTTCCTGAACTGTCACTTTCTACAGGGAGTCGGGGAGACCCTGGTCATAGTTTCCCATCTTTTGCTTCCATTCCTAATCCAACACTAAAAACAGCACTTTTGTACCATAAAGCCATTCAGTTGTGACCTGCTCTGAAAATGAGCCAATAATTATGCACAAAACTGAGCTACTCAGAAAGCCACAAAAGATGAAGCTTTGCAACCTTGTAGTCCTAAGGGCATTGCTGGCTCTGCGTGTTGACACTGTTGTATTCCCATTGGCAGGATAGCTGACTCATGTGCTCCCATGGGCTTTATCCCATCCATGCATTAAGAATGGGGTACATTCCACCCCAAATCACTAACACCAGGAAAACTCCAGGTTAAAAGTTTTGAGTAGTTTCACAGTTTGCAAACTTTGTTATTTTTTGGTGGTCCCACATTTGCCAAAAAATTTTGTAAATTACATTCATTTTAGTAATCATGTCCCAATGGTAAGATTTCACAAATGACAGATCTTTTTCTTTTTGCATGTTGGTCCCCAAAAGCAAATGATATCACAGAGTAAGTAAATTATTATGTGGTAACATATTTATAAGATATTAAAGTGAAATATATATGTAGAAATGTGTTAAATATATGCTAAATATATGTATATTTAAGGTGTATATGTGTATATATGCATATAGCTAATATACTTTAAATAAATTGAAATTATTATGGTGAAAAATCCCCAGATGTCTGCCTCATTTTTCTCTGAAGAAAGTACTTGGTTTCTAAGAAATTTATGCTTCAGCAGCCTTTGTGCTAATAAATAAAAATCTGAGGGTTAGAAAGTGATTCAGAGATATCCAGAGTCTACAATTTATTCCCAAACAGAAGGAGTCAATATAAATCCTGTGAATTTCATTGTCTGCTGCCAGAAAACTTATTTAATTATGAATGAGGAACACTTAGAAATGTTGCCTCTTTGGGGATCACAGTCCTTATTTGGAACATGAGACCTTGTAAGCTCTTTAAAAAAATCACCATTGTAAGTACAACACTGTCATCTTGGCTTGTCCTCAGGGAATTCTGCTCTTGGAGTAACCCCAGCAATCCTCAGTGTATTGGAAAGATGGTCACAAGAGCACATTGTGGTTTCCTTGCATTTTCAGATGTTTTGGTCACTGACCTATTTTTAGTTATGTTTTTTTATGAATAGGTTTGGTGTGATTTCCATACGATGAATTGAATCCAGCTGTACAAATAGAAACTTAGATATATACTTTAAATTTAGTTTGCTTTTACTGTAAAGATATGTCCTCCAAATATATTGATCTATCATACTATGCCAAAGTTATTAAGTTAAAATCATGTATAAGCACAAAGATATCTTACCCCTTTTGATCCTAACTCTCCTGGGTACTTTCTAGAAGACCAGAATGTTTCCAAACTTTGCTCAAGTTGGGCCATCAGAGTACAGCAAACATGAACCTACTTCTTACCAGACAACCTTTTTAGGTCAGTTGGTGCCTTGGTGAGAAATACTTTGCATGAGTTCACATCTGCACTTAGAGCACATCTTAAGTCAGATGGGTTTAATTGCTCATTACACAACATGTCTGAATCCAGAACTTCTCAGTGTGCCATGAATGCCTGCAAGTAGCTAGTTGCTGATATTAAACTCCCTCATTGTGGTCACAAGCAGATGTTTGAAGCAATTAAAGACATGAGCAACTTGTCTGTCTAGGATGATCCCGACCTATTTACTCCAGTGTCTCATGCAAATGTAATTTTATGTACAGCCAGAGATGTAAAAATTGAAAAGTGCTGGCTTGATAACTGGTTTCTGTCAGCTTTTTTTTTTTTTCCATTGTGCCCAAAAAGACCTACCAAAAACAATTAGAGGAGGAAAAGTTTATTTGGGGGCTCATGGTTTCAGAGGTCTCATTCATAGACAGCTGGCTCCATTCCTCAGGGCTTCAGGTGAGGAAGGACATCATGGCAGGAGTGTGTGGAGAAAGAAAGCAGTTGGGGACATGGCACCAGGAAGCAGAGAGAGAGCTGTGCTCAACAAGGATAAAATATAAACCCTAAAGACACACCCCCAGGGGCCCTCCTCTTCCAGCCCCATCTTACCTGCCCACAGTTACTATCAAGTTAATCCCTATCAGGAGATCAATATGCTGATTAGGTTAAACCTCTTATAACCCAATCATTTCATCTCTAAACTGTCTTACATTGTCTCACACATGAGGTTTTGGGGCTACCTAATATATAAACCATAACAATAATAGATGTTTAATTTTCACTTAAGCAAGACACATGGATTGGTTTCATGGCTCAGTAATGTCATCAAATACTCAACTTCATTTCATTCTTTTCTTTCACACTTCGCAGAATGTTGACATTTATCTTCAGGCTTGTCCCCTCATGGTTGTAAGATGGCTGGTAAAGCTCTAGCTTTCACATTTTCAAATAAGGGCATCCAAGGCAGGAGGCTTCTCACTCTCTCTCTTTCTCCTTCCTGGCTGCCATGAGTTGAGCAACTTTCCTCTGGCACTCTTCTTCCATGATGTTCTGTCATTACCTTGGGCCCAGAAGAATGCAGTTATCAGATCATGGACTGAACCTCTGAAACCAGGAACCCAAAATAAACTTCTCTTCCTCTAAGTTGTTCCTGTCAGGTATTTTGGTTACAATGATGAAAAGGTGACCAATACAATACTTAATCAAAATGTACATGTGGTGTAAGTCATTGTTTTATTGTATTGCTTAGGGGAAAATGACAAGAAAAAAGTCTGTACATGTTTAGTACAGAAACAATTTAAAATATATATATATTTTTTATCCCATCATTGGTTGAATCTGTTGATGCAGAACCTGTAAATATGGAGGACTGACTGTCCTATTTTTTTTACTGTACAACCATACACATAATTAAGTTGAATTTATAAATTATGCGCAGTGAAAGATTAACAATGAAAAATAAAACAATAATTATTATAAGAGGCTATAATGTTATTTTAGACTTATGAATTATTTCCAATTCAAATGTTGGACTATTAGTTGAATATAGGTAACTGAAATCATGGATAGCAAAACTACAAATAAGAAGGAATTACTGTGCCATTAAAAGCTTGGATATTCATGGAGGTAGGCACACAGGTACCTGGACACAGTAAAAGAGAGGTGCAGTTAGCAAATGGGGAATGACTACTAGGTAAGCAACATAGTGTCTGAGAGATTAATCAATAGGCAGGATGTGATGTCGTTTATAATTTTAAGAGTCATAGCCAAATGCAAGTTACAAGAATTATATAATTTCTCAAGTCTAATTGGCCATTTCTCAAACCTTCAACTCTACTTCAACTTTTTTTAAGTTCGCAAATTTAGGATTTTCATTAATATAGAAATAGAATTTAAATATACTGTTGTAGGCACAGACTGAGAGAAAATAAAGGTTTTATCTAGAATATACAAGGAACTCAAAACTCAACCAAAAGAAAACTCAATTTTTAAAATGGGGCAAAAGTTCTAATTAAACACCTCACCAAAAAATAATATAAAGAGGTCAAATAAGCACATAAAAAGATGTTCAACATTATTTCTAATTCCTAAAGTTAAAACAAAAGTTAAGATATCACTATGTCCTAATAAATCTAAACTGCCAATACCAAACATTGGTGAGGATGTGTAAAAATAGGAACTCTTATTTAATTGATGGGAATAAGAAATACCAAACTACTTTGGAAAATAGTATGTCAATTTATTAAAAGCTAAATATAGCCTCATGTAGTCCCCAAATCATGCTTCTAGGTATTTAACCAACTAATGTGAAAATTCACATTCACACAAAAATCTGTATGCAAATATTTGTAGCCCTTTGCTATGGTTTAGATAAATGTCCCCCAAAGGCCTGTATGTGAAAGATTTGTTCCTCTGTCTATGGTGCCAACAGGAGGTGGTAGAACTTTTAAGAGGTGGGGCCAGATGGGAAGAAGTTAGGATATGGGGGGCATGCCCTCAAAGGGAATTGTGTACTCGATCTCTTCCTCTTCCTTTTGTTTCCCAGCTGACATGACTATGTGCTTTAACATGTGCTCCCACCATGTTGTACTGCTTCTCCACAGGCCCAAAAGCAATGATGACAACTGATCATGAACTGGAACCTCCAAAAATATTAGCCAGAATAAGCCTTTCCTCCTTTTATGTTAATTATCTCAGGTATTTTGTAATAGTAACAGAAAGTTAACTTACACAAACTTTATTTGTAGTTACCAAAAATTGGAAGCAATCAAGATATCCTTTATAGGTGAATGAATAAATAAACAAACTGGTGATCTGCACAATGTATTACTATTTGGCAATATAAAGGAATAAACCTTCAAGTCATGTGAAAACATGAATGCATTTTAAATGTATATTACCAACTGAAAAAGAAGATGCTGTTACTATAGAGAGAAGTTGAATAGTTTAGTGGTTACCAGGTATTTGGAAATGAAAGAGAATTAAATGGAAAAAAGTACATGAACTTTTTTTTTATGGTTAAACTATTCTGTGTGATATAGTAAAGGTGGGTAAGTGACACTGTGCATTTTTCAAACCCCACCTAACTTAATAGCACAAAGAGTTAACCTTAATGTATGCAAATTTTAAAAACCATTCAGAAAGAAAGTCCCAGGATAAAAATGAAGACTGTCAAAAGGGTCATTATATGAAATAACCTCACTGAAAAGGTTGGTTAAAATGGTACTACTCTAAATAACACTGGAAATAACTAGATACAATAAGACCAAAGATGAATGGAATTGTACATAAGCACTGTACCCAAGTTCACAAATTCACTGTACCCAAGTTCATCCCCCACAGAAGTACACATTGATAGTCCTGAAAGGACTAAACTTGTATACTGGAATTGCCTGATGGTTCAGTTAAGTAAACACATGGCTAATGATGGGATTGAGGTGTTTAGTTTGAGTGGAAGTTTGCAGACAAGCAACAGGAGAGGACTGGAATGGTCCATGCAGTAATGGATTAGAATTGGAGGCATCATTATGTAAGGGAAAATAAATAAATTTGCTTCCAAATTTAGATTCATGTCTGAGACTCCTATAAATAAAGACTGACTAACAAAAGATAAGAATATAATTTATTTAACAGAGGTTTAGCTGTCATGCCATTAGAAATGTAGAACCAAAGAAACAGAAGAGTCCATTCATTTTTTATGCTAGATAGTTTGACAGAGAAGTCAATAGTCACAGAGAAGAATGATTGGATAGAGGTGGGGAGATGTAGTGGTAATGAACTGAGAGGAACCTAACAAGGCCCGTTGATTCAGATTCTTCTCTATGTCCCTGAAACTTCAGAGTTTTTTTTAGAGACTTTCCTCTGGGTAAAGAAAAGGTGCCATTGAAATGAGGAACTTATGACCAATTTCAGGGAGGAAGGGCAGAAGAAGGTAAGAGAGTGAGTTCTAATTGCTTTAAGAGAGAAGGGAGAGAAATGTGGGAGTCACCTGCCTGCTTCTGCTATTTTTGTATGTGATATTTTGGGGTAGCATATTCTGAACCCCTAAAGTATAAACTCATATTTACTCTGATGTGGATACAGGAGGACACATGTGAAACTATTTAAAGGTATGGGTACATGCCAGGTTAGAAGACCTAGTGAGAGTACCAAGTGAGAGGACCTTGAAGCAAACATACCCCAGTAGCAACAAACACCCTTAGTGCTTAGATCTTTGTTCCAATGCCTTTCTTCATCAAAAGAATCAAGGCTTCTTAGAGAAAAAGACAATTCTAGGGCTGGGCAGAGAGTATACTAGATGAATCTTGACCATCTTGTAGTGCCAGAAATTAAGAAGTGCTGAAAAACTAAATAACTCTAATGACAGAGTATAGCAAAAGGACACAAGAGCCTATGGAAGGAATCTCCAATGACCGTAGCTGGATCAATTTGAGTGAAAAAATAGAGAAAGTAGTGTTAGATTTTAACCCAGAGTATGAAACAAATATGAGTCCATACTGATATAAATAAGTGATTGACTCAATAAGTAAATGGAAAATAATAGGCAAATCTTCAAATTAGAAGAATGGCAAATAATTGCGTAGGTATTCCATCTTCCATGAGGTGACACATAGCTCCCCAGGTATGGGCTGCACATAGTGACTTCCTTTTAGAAGACAATATGGAAATGTGGAGTTCTGTAACTTTAAACATTATCCAGGTAAATATATATATATATATGTATATTGATGTTATATATATATAACATCAATAGTGATTAGTCATGGATAACAAGTACTACTGACATGATGTCATGGGAATGACAATTTATCTAAGTGGTCTTCATCCCTAAATCCATAACCCCAACCTAATAAGAAGGAAAGTGTCAGTCAAATCTCAGTTGAGAGATATTCCACAAAAATAGTTGGATTCCTCAAAACCATCAAAGTTATCAAGGAAAAGGAACACCTGATATCTTATATTTAAGAGAAGCCAAAGGAGATATCCCAACTGAATATAATATGATATTCTGGATAAAATTTTAGAAGAGTAAAAGTACATTAGGTACAACTGGCTAATTAGAATAAGTTATACTCCATGTATGTATGATATGTCAAAATACACTCTACTGTCATGTGTATCTAAAAAGAACAAATGAAAAATTAAAAGTGATATATTTATATTGGTTTATTAATTTTTGGCAAATGGGTCACATTCATATGACATGTTAGTAGGGGAACCCAGGTGGAGGTACACAGGAACTCCCTGAACTACCTTCACAGTTTCTTCTGTGAAAGCAGAAGTATTTTGAGAATTTTCTGAAGTTTTTACATTTAAAAAAGAAAGAGAATAGTGTTTGTACTTCAAGAAGAAATTACTTCCTAAATTAATTATAAAGTGTCAAACTGTACACAAAAAGGCAGATTAATGAATACTGGTAGATAGTGTAGTGAATGAAACCATCGTTCCAGACCTAACTTTTAGTTCGCCTCGGTTAACTATGTATGTGACTCAGACAAATTCTTTGATCCCTCAGGACATCGGTGATTTGCTGTTTTCTCCTATAAATTGTGAAAATTAGGCAAAATGATATTGCAGAACCCTTTAAAAATAATTTTAGAAATAAGCAAAGTGCATAATCACTATTAATAGGAATGCCAATGGACTGATTTTACCATATCATATCTAACTTGGGAAGTTCTTAAAATACTAATTTTAATTCCTTTTAGCAAAGCCATTTTTGTTTCAGATTTGGATATAAGTTGAACTGGAACTTAAAGCAGAAATAATGTTGCTTCATTCTAGTGCACATACTTGTCTTGAGAGCATACAAGGTAGGGGTAAAAAGGAGAAGACTATACTTATCATAGTGCCCATGTATTTTACAATAGCATCAGAAATAATATCACTTGCACTCCATAAAATCTTGTGGAACTTTGAGAAACCATAACCAAGACACATGTGTAAAAGAGCTAAATGTGTCATCACTTTTCAGTTGAAAAATAAAATACTAGGTTTGCCTTCTTTCAAAAAGGACCCCAATGAAATAGATTGGATGGAAGTCCTTCATGGCTCTCTCTTTTAAATGAAGGTCTATGTTCCCTCGGGGACGGATAGTCCATTTGTGAGGCACATGTAGAGGAATAGAGAATGGACCGTCCAGAATCGGGATAAGAACAGCCAGGTTCTAAGCCCATCTGTTTCATTATTTAACTAGCAGTGTCACCTTGAGCAAATATTATTCACTTTGCTCATTTCTTGGAAAACGGAAGTGTTGGATCAGATGACATATTGAACTAATGGAACTCAAAACGCTGTATGTATGCTCCTTTCCTTACTAGCAAGGGTTAGGTAAGACAGTGTCCATTCAGGGCTGCTGAGCCAACCTCTGACCTCTGTGCTGAGCAGCATGACTTACGAAGCATCATGGACAGGCCACAGCTTGCCTGGAGAGGAGAGGAAATGGTCCAGGAGCAATTGTTTCCATATGCATTTTCAGAACTGAGACACAGAAGTGCTTTGGAGCCAGCAGGAAAGGGAAGCAATTTATCCTCTTTCACATCCTTCAGAAGCTTCCTGGGGAGTTCATGACCTTGGTTTACCAAACACCTTTTGCGTATTGATTCTTGAAAAGAAGTCAGGAGAAATGTTGAGGACATTAAACTCTGAATTTCACTATATAATCCTTGTTTAGAAGCAATATCTTTGTACACAGGTTTAACAAGATTTGTTTAAACAATTTAAAATGTTAATTTTGCCTATGATATTATTAGGCGATGCATGTTAGTATCATATACAATGGAGTATGTGACCATTGCATTTCATTTTGTTAAAGGTTATATTCATCTTGGTAATAATTTTTGAGGCTTAGCCTTAGCCTGATGTATAATTTAGTCCAATTGCAAATCAACAGGTGAAAGTTAGCAATGCCCTTTGGTTTCTATTAAAGCATGTGTCCAATGTTATATGTAATATAGATGGAGGAACATTCATTTTTTTTTTACTTCATATTGTTTTTTTTCTAGACACATGTTCATATCAACCCACTCCTACCCACACACAGAGGGAGAAAATTGAATTCCACAAATGATATTTTTTATAAAGATCCTCACAATATAATCACAAATGTACACAGATAAAGAACAAGGTACCAATGGCTGTGGATGACCCACTGCCCACTAATATTTTCTCCACCCCTCAGTCCCATGACTTTTGATTGCCATTTGGGAAATTTATTTTCAGTGATGCCTGAAGCCAACTATTATGTGCTTTAAATTATATACTTAAAATCCATAGCTCTTCTCCTCACGTATCTCAGGCTGTTCCCAAGAGTTCTGAACATTTCTTTGTCCAGTTTGTTGTTACAAGCACAACCTAAAAGCAAACGGCAACACTATCACTGTTGCCTCTGGAGAACATGCAAATATACCACCTTGCAACTGTAACTAGGACGTCCCACTTAACAGTCCAAGGTAAAAGTAACAGATAGATATATAATAATAGGTTATTGTGTTGGAGGAAAGGAATGTGTGATTTTTGTGTGAACATAACTAAAATGATGTCTTGACTATTTTGAAACTACATGTCAGTAGGGAACACAAAAGACCAATGACTTTGTTTCTTTAGCTGGTGATTGAGAGTAGACTAACCAGTGTTTATCCAACACAGGAAAGGACATTTTCATCATATATATGTTGGATATTTAGAAACTATCATTTTGATGTGATATAAATATCTTTCAGTAGATAAGTTACTTAATTTCCATAAAAATTATTCTTTAGAAATTATTTGGAAAGCACTGTAAGCTTTGCAATAATCAACCTGTGTCATGAAGAAAACGATGTCACAAGTAGAATACTATAAAACTAAAACAACTTTGCAAAAGAAAACCAGAGAATTGTAGTATTCTAATGCATGGTGCACAGTATTTAAGTGCTTTGTGTACATTAAACCTCTTCTTTTTGAAGAACACTGTTGCTGGAATAAATCCCAAAGGAGCAAGACATCACTAAGGAGGACTGGAACCTGAGATGGTTTCTGCCAATATCTGGGGAGTGATTATTGAGGAGGCTATAGGTTTGCTCTTGAACTCCTCTTAACCCTGGGGTTTAGACAGGAGATGTAACCAGGTGTAACATTCTACAGCCTGCAATAAAGGAAAACCCAGGTCATTTAATATATTTTAAACAGCATGTTACTTTCCTAGATTGAGCATGTCATGTACCTCAACAACAATGCTGTTCTCTCCTGAAAGCAGACCTGCAAAATAGGGCTGCTGGGGAAGGAGATAATGGGGCCTGACAGCTACAGAATTGGATTGCCTTTAGTTACCAGGTGTCTAGATTTTTTTTTTCCTATTTAGTGTTTGGTTCCTTACAAGATCAGAATCACATCTGAGAACTGGATCATCAATATGGGAATAGTGACAGCCTGATTCTGTTGAAATGGTTCTCAAAAAAGAATTGCTAATTTTAACTATGTTTTAGAGAGTTGGGTCTTGACAAAAGTGAAAATTAAAAAGTAATGATAAACATTAATTGAGAGATGATCAGATATGTTGTTATTTAATTGAGAGATAATCTTAACCACTTTATCAGCTCTCACATGAATACCTGGATTCGGGAACTCAAATATGATAGCTTATTCTCTTTCTCACCCATGTATGCATGCACTCATGTGCACACATGCTCCTGCAAGTGCATGCACCCACACACAAACACCCCATCAATGTGTCTTCATGTGATGTCAAGGCTAAAAGAAGTTTCTATTTTTCTAAAGGAATCCAGAAATATAGGTTCCAATGAATTAACCATAATAAATGGTCATGCTGTGCTCTTGGAGACCTTTTTAATTACCAGAAACATTGAATTCATCATAATTACGCTTTATTTCTTGAAAAAGAAAAAATTGCAGTGCATTTATTAATGTACCAACTTAGAAATATCTAAATGCAACTATCATGCAAAACTATTTCAATGATTTTAAGATAGGTTTGGGAAAAATGAAACTGGTTCCATTTAAAATGAAATGTCATGATTTAAACATAACTAGGGGCAATGTTATTGACAAATCGAACTGCTTCATTTGTTTCAAACGGGAAAGTTCACAGAAGCTCATTTTAAAAGCTTTTTTCTTTACATTTGTCATTTGAAGATTATTTTCTTTTGTTTGGACAATGTTATTAATTTCTTCATCTTTATTCTAGTTATATTAATGATTGGATTTGTTGGGGCATTTTTACCAATTTCAAAATTAGGTAAAAAACAGATATGATTATCCAAAACTACTAAGAAATCAGGAAGGTCTGGATCAAAATATTTTAATGTGATATCATCAAGTCTCTGAATCTTTCTCTCTCTCTCTCTCTCTCTCTCTCTCTCTCTCTCACACACACACACACAAACACACACACACACACACACACACACACACACACATATACTTATTTTTCTACTGACATTATTGTTAGAAAAACTTTCCTAGTGTGGTCCTGTTATGGTTTGGATGTGAGGTGTCCCCCAGAAGCTTACGTGTGAGACAATGCAAGAAGGTTCAGAGGAGAAATGATTGGGTTGTGAGAGTCTTAACCCAGTCAGTGATATAATCCCCTGATAGGGATTAACTGAGTGGTAACTGAATTGGTAGGATGTGGCTGGAGGAAGTGGAAATTGGGGTGTGGCTTTGGGTATATATTTGTATCTGGAGAGTGGAGTTTCTCTCTCTGCTGCCTAATCACCACGTGAGCTGCTTCCCTCCACCACGCTCTACTGCTATGATGTTCTGCCTTACCTCGCGCCCCAAGGAATGGAATCAGCCTTCTATGGATAGAGACTTCTGAAGTTGTGAGCCCCTGAATGAACTTTTCCTTCTTTAAAATTGTTCATGGTCGGGTCTTTTAGTCACAGCAGTGAAAAAGCTGACTAAAACAGGCCCCCCAGAACAAGTTCCAGATAGTACTAACTGTTGAGAGGTGTGAATACAATAGTCACATCAATGCAGTACTTGTCGGGTTACTCAGAGTTTGTTTTCTTTCCTACAAGTTTTCCTGAGTACAGTGATGTACTTAGGAAACTCTAAGAGGGATAAAAATGATACCATGGAGCAGTTGTTGAAATCAATTACCCACAAAATTATGTCCTTTTCCCTTTTTTCAGGCAGATCTCCACTAGAGTGACTTGTTAGTTAGCTTTTTGTCACTGTGTCCAAAATATTTGACAATAACAACTTAAGGGAAGAAAGGTTCATTTTGGCTCATGGTCTCAGCGGTTTCAGTCTGTGGTCGGCTGGCTCCATTGCTCTGGGCCTGAGGTGAGGCAGAACGCCATGGAAGAAAGGTGTGGAGGAAGAAAACCACTTGGCTCATGGCAGCCAGAAGGGATAGAGTCGGGGAAATGGGCCAGAGACAAACTCTTGCAAGGCACATGCCTAGATATCTACTTCCTCGAACCAGGTCCCACTCCCAATAATCCATTCAAATTATGAATCTATCACATAGATTAATTTTCCAATGAGGTTAGAACCCTCATGATTCAATCATTTCCTATAATTCTCATCTCTGCACACTATTCCATTGGGAACCAAAACTTTGGGGGATCCATTCCAGATCCAAAACATAAAACATGATGACAGAATCAATAAGGAGGTACATGGAAATAACTTCAGCAGAGTCACTCTGAGTTTCAGTTCCTTGTCCCCATTTTCTTGGTTGCTTGACTTTTTCTGCAAGGGGAAGTATTAGGTTTGAAATGGCCTCATCTTCTGAGTCCTGCAAGGGAGGGTTTCACCCTTCCACCCCTTCCACCAGAAGTAGGTGTGGTAAGGGGACATGGGGGAGGATGGGAATGGTGTCAAATTAGTGACTCACCTGCTTTGTCTTGCTAAGGGAGCACAACTATCTGAACTTAACCATTTCTCTGGGCATGTCCTGCTCTTTAGCCTTCATGGTAAATCTGAAAAAACAAAGCATATTGCCATGCTGACATTTACTTTACTGCCTAACAGATAAAATGACTGTCACTTTCCTCTGGAGGAAAACATCATATTGTTTTGTAGTGAAAAATCCTAAAGTACAGGACAGAAATAGAATTTCCTCATTAACCAGATTCAATAATAATAAACAAAATGCTGAGAAATTTCTTACACATGTAGTCCGAGGATCATCCGAAACAAAACAGAAGCTGAAGAGAACTGACTTACCTTTCTTCCTTATAATGTCTTTCAACCAGGTCAATGACATTTTCCCAAAGAACTTGTAGAAATTTTTTACTGAAGATTGTACCCTGTTTGTATAACTTGTCTGTAATTCTTGGCAAGCTTTAGTCTATCTCAGTTCTGTGTATTTGCAAGTAACTCTGATGGCAGGGAACCTGCAAGCATTGCAATAGAAGAAGGGGTCCAGTGAACCAAGGTGAAAGAGGTAGGCACTGAATCTACCTGCAGGCGGCAATGATTCTACTACACCTTTCTGACTTATGTCCAGCAAATTTCTGGCATCAGAAATATTTAGTAAATATTTATTGAATCAAAATAAAGGTTATGTGAAAGCAACTGATCATATATCAGTATCGTAAACTTTGTTACGTTTTGATTCAAAGTGTGCTTCTTCAGTTTGGCTCAGATTCTAATCACATGAGTTCTTTAATGCTCATTTACTATTTTGGATTATGTACCTTACTTCACATACACTGACGTGCCAGTTCATGACTTCCTAGATTTTTTTATTCTCCCACCATCATTCAAATCATTTCTATTCTCCATAGTATTCCTGGATATTTTCAAGTATTATGAAAGAAATGTGTTTGTGTTAGATATTATGTTATAATTTTAAATATTTTTTCTAACATATACCAATTTAAAGGTTTTTTTTAAAAATATAGAATGTTCAGAGCATTTTCTCACACTGAAGGATCTAGCAAGGGATCTTGAAAGCTTAAGAATTTATTTGCATTCAAGAAAGGTCCAGAGCACTTATTCATGTATTTGTTGATCACCTGTATATCTTCTTTTGTGAAGTATCTGCCCAGTTCCTTAGACCATTTATTGATTGGGTTCTTTGTATTTTTGGTGTAAAATTTTTTAAGTTCTTTATACATTTTAAAGATTAGTGCTCTATCTGGTGGAAAAGATTTTCACCCACTCTGTAAGCTCTCTTTTCACATTATTGATTGTTTCCTTCGATAAGAAAAAGCTTTTTAGTTTGAATCCATTCCATTTATTGATTCTTGCTTTTATTTCTTGTGCTCTGGGAGTCTTGTCAAGGAAGTCTGGTCCTATGCCAACATGATGAAGATTTGGGCCTACTTTTTCTTCTGTTTGGTGCAGGGTCTTAGGTCTAATTCCTTGGCCCTTGATCCACTTTGAGTTGAGTTTTGTGCAGGGTGAGAAGTAGGGGTTTAATTTCATTTTACTGCATATGGATTTCCAGTTTTGCCAGCACCATTTGTTGAAGAGGCTATCATTTCTCCATTGTATGTTTTGGGCACCTTTTTCTAGCATGAGATAACTGTACTTATGTGGGTTTGTTTCTGTGTCTTTTATTCTGTACCATTGGTCTACCTGTCTCTCTCTTTTGGTGCCAATACCATGCCATTTTTGTTACTATTGCTCTGTATTATAGCTTAAGATCTGATAATGTGATACCTCCTGCATCACTCTTCCTGCTCAGGATTGCTTTGGCTATTCTGGGTCTTTTATTTTTCCAGATGAATTTCATGATTGCTTTCTCTGTTTCTATGAGGAATTTCATGCTCATCATCTCTAGTAATTAGAGAAATGCAAATCAAAACCACCCTAAGATTTCATCTCACTCGAATTAGAATGATTATTATCAAGAACACAAGCAAAAATGAGGGTTGAGATGGATGCGAGGAAAAAGGCACACTCATACATTGCAGATGGAGTTGCAAATTGGTGCGGCCACTCTGGAAAACAATATGGAGATTCCTCAGAACACTTGGAGTGGAACCACCATTTGACCCAGTTTTCCCACTCCTAAGTTTATACCCAAAGGACTTAAAATCAGCATACTACAGTAATGCAGTCACATCAATGTTTGTAGCAGCTCAATTCACAATAGCTTGATTGTGGAACCAACATAGATGCCCTTCAATAGATGAATTGATAAAGAAACTGTGGTATATATACACAATGGAATCTTACTCGGCCATAAAGAGGAATAAAATTGTGGCATTTGCAGAAAAATGAATAGAATTGGAGAATATCATGCTAAGTGAAATAATCCAATCCCCAAAAAACCAAAGTCTGAATGTTTTCTCTGTTAAGTGAATGATGATACATAATGGGAGTAGGTGGGTTGTGGAGGGGGTGTAAGATAAAATGGAGGAAATTTGGATTATGAAGAGGGAAATGGGGTGGGTGGGGTGGGGAAAGGAAAGATAGTGGACTGAGACAGACATCATTACCCTATGTACCTGTATGATTATACAAATTGTGTGAATCTACATTGTGTACAGTCATAGAAATGTTGTACACCCCATTTGTGTACAATGAATCAAAATGCAGTCTGTAAAAAAAATATATATTTTTTAAATGTATACATATATAAAATTATTACAAATAATTAAATTATATACACATATAAAAGAAAGAAAGGTCCAGAAATAACAGGCCATAATTGCCATTTGACATGGACTATGTCATGAGATAATCTGGTGAATACGTTAAGTGATATTAAGATATGAATTATGGAAGCAAACACCCCCCAAATTCCTGGAAAACAAATGACAAATTCACATAATTAAAAAGTATGGGCTCAGTGTATTTGAATGGCATGTCATGACTGTAATTATGTTTTATTTTATACAAATAAGTGAGACTCTAAATACATACATGCTCTTTACATTCCGTGGTGTGCTTACTGGAGAGAAATGGCTTCATAAATTTTTTATCTATGCACCCACTCCCACAACTGCTGTTTAGAAAAGAAAACTGATTTGGGGTCTAGAATCACCATCTAAGTTTACCTACCTATTCCTTATAAAATCACTTTATAACACATGTCACCGATAATGGTTTAGTACATTTATTTCAAATTCCACTTAATATTTTCTCTTTTTGTTGAAAGGAATTTCTTTCTTTTGTAAAGTTCACTTTTTATTTCTACTGATTCTTATACCTCTAAACATCCTTCTAGTCCTGTGTATGCCATTTAGCTTTGATTTATCCCTTGATAAAGCATCTTCAGAGGGTTTCTTCGTAAGTCCCACCATTTCCATTGGGGAAATGCCACAGTCTGTACTTTTGGTCTTTCAGATTCTTGCTACTCAAAGTGTAGTCCCCGAACAAGCAGCCTGGGATCAGCTGAGAGTGTATTAGAAATGCAAGGTACCAGGCCCTGCCCCAGGCCTACTGAATCTGCATTGGCATTTTAAGGATCTCACTGGATGATTTCCATGCATACGAAAGATCAACAGGCACTGTCTCAGAATATTTTTCAAGTCTTATTTTAAAATTATTTAATAGCCTACCACTCATTTTTCAAAAGTACTTTCTGTACATATTTAAATGTCCCTGACATTCTACTACCCATGCTCTTTGTGGGGGCAGGAGCAGAATAGAGCAGACCAGCACATTCATCCCTTGTCTCTATTTCCCTAAAGCCACATCAAGTTGAATGATGCTCAGATACTCTTCTGTCTTTTGCAGCTTCTTCAAATAGCCAGTTATAATTCATTCAGGAAATAATCTCCGGGCGGTCGTTCTGTTTCTTTTTTGATTGAGTGTTACTCTGCTTTTTATGTTTAACCTGTATGCACTTCAACACTTTATTTATAGTTGAACTAAACTCCTATTCTTACAACTGTTTCTTCCCTACTTTCTGAAATCTGCAGGTTTGCAACATACAAATATAAATGTTCAAAACAGTAAGGCAGGGGGCATGCAGAGATTGAAAGAATTGCTATGAGGGCATTGACTTAGAACACAGCCTTCTTGACTTCTTTAACTATTACAAGGACAGCACTGCATTATCATTGTTATTTGTTGGTAAATACATGTATGCACTAATTATAGTCTCTGGAATGAGAGTCTCATCTGCATTTGTACAGTGTAAAGGTATACAGCAGACACTCAAAAATAAGATAAACTATATTCCCTTTTTATTCTAAACCATGAGGGATTAAACTGTGCTGAGTTAAGTGGAAGTCATAATTATTTTGAAATTTACAATATATATGATCACAACAAAAGCAAAGGTCCTTTGATGGCACTATAGCTTTAGGCCAAAAATCACTTTTGAAATAGAAAAACAAACCTGAAGAGAAGAGGTGGAGAAACAGTTTTCCTAATTGCTTCTCCTTGACATTTAAACACTGACTAACATTACAGCCAGGTAGTGGGCTAAATTAAGCTCACGGAAATATCAAGTTTTACCTTTAAATATATAATTCCCTCTCACTCTGAAAAATCACATTGGAGAATTGACACAATGTGCTTCAAAACACAAGTGAGTCAGCAGACATCAAATAAAAACACCCACCAGCACTGATGTGGATCTCAAAACCCCCAGCTAATAAACCAGGTTTCAAGGCCTTGATGGCCTCCAGCAGCTGGGAGAACAGAAGTGGGCGGAAGAAAAATACCTCCCTTCTCCCATAACCCTGCTCTCGAGTCGCTTCCAACGCTGCCCACCCACTCAGTTAATTTACTAAAAGCTGACTTGCATGGAGGACAGGAATAAGAACTCCCCAAAGCAATACAACTCAGACAGTGATGAAATTAGAGGAATAAGCAGACTTTCAACAAAGGGAGTGACATTTCACACTTCTGAAAAGTCTTCGGCCAGGTAAAGGCACCATACTGCCTCTTATATTAGCCTTGATAGCAACCAGCTGGAGCTCAGCTAAATCCACACATCACAAAGTGACAGCACTGGCTTTGGGCTACCTAGGCTGAGCCTTTCACAGCTGGAAAGAGTGTAAACCAAGTATAAAATGTACCTAGGATTCCTAAAGAAATCCTTTGCTTTCATTCATTTTATCTCCCAAATATGCCCTGTCTCCATAACAGATTATCCTACTAGCCTGTCTAATCACCTCCAAGCATCCACACAAATCCCAGAGACATCAGTTTGTGTTTTATTGCTCGCATTTCTACTGAAAATCCTGCCTAGATAGCAGTATATCAAAATGCTCCAAAGCCCTGTCGCTTTGTATGAACCGGCATTCTGAAGAGTGCTTCCGTGCAGAGGAATTCCGTAAGGGTTGTTTTGCCTGTTCTGTTCATTAAGGTCAATTAGTTTTATGTTCAACATCACTCAGGATGCTTATGTGCATAAGTGTATTCGCAATTCACCCTGGACAAGATAGGACAGGAAAATAAAAACATGGATTCACAGGGCATTTATTTTCCTCTATTGATATCAAAGGGCTTAAAGAAAATGACCCCATTCTACATTCTAATGTGCCTATGAAATTGAAAGGGAAAATAATATTTTCCTTTAAAAACAAAACAAAACACAGGGTCTGAATCCACTCTTGTTTCCAGTCCTATCTATAATCAGGTTAACTTCTGTGTCATCCTTTCCCATGTTGACTCACCTGTTGTACAGGTGTCTTCAGGCAAGTCAATCTAAGTGACAGGATCTCATTTAAAAATTTTTTTTTAAAAATTCTTTTTGACTCCTTGCAATTTCTTATTATGTTTTGCCTTTTCTCCCCTTTCCTTTCTCAATTGCTTGTCTACCCACATAGCCACTTCTGATTCTGGATGTTTGTTTATTATGAACTTTTGAAACTGTCCAGGCTTTGGCACCTTTGCCCTTTGGCTAACCGCTGCTTAACTCAGTCCACTGAGATTAGACCTTGAAATCAAACACATGCTGCTAATGGGAAAAACCTGTTACACAGACAGGAAGAAGAGCTTAAGGAAAGTTTTAAAAGGAGTTGTGTAGACAAAGTGCTTGCTATTCTTTGAATAAACCATGCTGCTTTAGCTTTCCTTTTAAGAATTAAGACTTCTGTGAGTCTCACAAAGGAATTATCACTGCTGCTAAAAGAAGGCATAATACTGCTTAAGATAAAAGCTTTTCATTTTAACTAGAGAAAAGATAGCCTAAACTTTTCAGTTTGTGCCACTTTAGTTTTAGAAATCCCATCTGTAGTACAAAGAATGACCTATGTCTGGCATTCTCAGTTCTCGAAGTATGTGGCTTATCAACTGTGCTGAAATGCTTCATGTAATCATTATATTAACTTATGTATTGATCCAATTAACAGCACTGTCAATTATATGAAAACCCACAGCAGCTAGTTTTGTCTATAAGGAGTTGACAGTCCTGCTGGCTGTGATGGTGCGTGCCTAAAATCCCAGCAACTTGGGAGTCTGAGAGAGGAGGATCACAAGTTCAAGGGCAGCCTCAGCAACTTGGTGAGGTCCTAAGCAACTTAGTGAACCCTGTATCAAAATAACAAATAGGACTAGGGATGTAGATCAGTGGTAAAGCATCTCTGGGTTCAATCCCCAGTACCCCTCCCACTGCAAGAAGGCGAAGGAGAAGGAGGAGGAGGAGGAGGAGGAGGAGGAGGAGGAAGGAGAAGAAGAAGCAGCTTGCATTCCAATAGAGAGGCAGAGGAATCCACCAGGAAGGATAAAAAATGGGAGTTTCTAGCTGGGGTTTTGGTTCTGTACTAATATTCATGTCATTGTTTTGGAAGCAATATTAATTGAATAAATTTTTATTACTACTCCTTATGTGCCAAACACTGAGAGGATACAAAAGATTCACAGTGAGAGCAATGATAGTGATTTGGAAATTTAGGGAATGTTATTCGTACAACCATAAGTAGTATAGGTAAAGGGAGCCACAGCAAGTTTTTAGAAAGTGTTGTAAGAATGCCATCAGAATTTATAGTGGATTAGAAGAAGAAAGTTGGAAGCCACTTGGAATCTATTTTCATAGTCCTGAATCAGTACTCATGAAGTGGCTACAGGAATAATAAAGAAGATTGCACTAATTTTTTGAAATTAGGATATATCCTGAAGTTCTTAAAAATAAAACATCCAGCCACACACCTATAATTGATGGGAGAAAAGAGTTTTGGAATGGACAAATCTGGACTTGATTTCTAGTTCTGTCATGTAACTGTGTAATACTGAACAAGAAAATTTATCCGTTAAGCCTCCATTTCCTCACCTATAAAATATAATTAGTAATATGAATGTCATGGGATCATTTTCAGGATTAATAATTTCATTTCTCCTCAATTTGTGATGGGGTTAAATCCCACTAAACCCATCATAAACTGAAAATGTATAAGTTGAAATGCATTTAATATACTTAACCTAATACCAATTATCATAGCTTAGTCTAGCCTACTATATTAGTCTGCTTTGTGTCACTGTAACTGAAATACTTGACAAGTGCTTTCCTTTGTAGAGAAGGAAAAATTTACTTTGGCTCATGAATCCAGAAGTTTGATCCATGGTCGGCTGAGTAAATTGCTTTAGGCCCAAAATAAGACAGAACATTATGACAGAATGGTGTGGTTCATTCATGGCAGCCAGGAAGCAGAGAGAAGGGAAGGGGGAAGGGACCAGAGGGAAGATGGACCCTTCCAGAGCATGCCCCTAGTGACCCACATCCTCTAGACATGACCAACCTGCCCATAATTACCACCCAGAACAGAATGATTAGGTTACAGCTCTCATAATCCAATCATTTCATGTCCAATACTCCTGTATAACATAGGAGCTTTGGGGGAACAACTCATATTCAAGTCATTGCATTCTGCCCTAAGCCTCCAAAGGTTCAAGTCCAGTTCACAATGGAAAATGCATTTAGTTCATTTTCAAGAGTCCTGTAATGTTAGCAGTTCTAGTATTGCCCAAAAATCCAATTCCAGTGTCTTCTCTGAGATTTAAGGCAAACTCTTGTCTATCATCCCCTGTAAAAATCAAAATCAGCTTATCTACATCAAAGATAAAGTGGCAGAGCAATGGAATATTACCATTCCAAAAGGGAAGAACAGTGGCATAGAAAGAAGGGATGAGGCCAAAGCAAGATCTAAACTCAACAGGGGAAATATTTTTTGTAGTTCTGCCTTCAGCATCTGAGGCATGTGATGATAAGATGTGATTTCCATTGCTTGGGCCCCTTTGGCCTTGCCAGTTGCAGCATCCATGGGCTCTTTTTTAACCTGGATATCTCCACAGCCAGCAGCTTTTCTCATCAGAGAGTTCATGTTACGAGCATCTCTTAATTTCTAGGGTCTCCATTCCACTTTGGCTTCACCTTCACAGATTAACACATCACCTTCTCAGGGGCTGCCTGTTGGGATTCTGACTATGCTATACTTGCCTGTCTTCCCAGGCCTTCCTTTGTAGTCTTGGTGGAAGTCTGCATGACTCCTTAACTTGAGCATCCTGCTTCCTGTAGAACTAGCACCACATCGATGATGCCAGGGCCTGTTGCCACCTTGCATAGTAGCTGGGCCTCCTGAAATTATGGCTGCAGCAGCTGCTCAGTGACTGTGTGAAGCAACCTCATCCTGTGTGGGCAGGGTACCCACAATATCTCTTCTCAAAGGAATTTTTCTTCCTATATCCTTGAGCCTGCCATGGGTGTGGTCTTGCAAATTACTGAGATACTCTTAAGCCATCTTTCAGTGTCCCCAGTAGAAAGTACTTAGCATCTCTTTCATGACTATGAATCTTTAATAACAACATCTTCCTTGGCCCTAGTTTTATGTGGCCCTAGTTTTACATGGCTTTAGTTTTTCTGTTCCAACTACATTTTAAAAATCATTCTCTGGTTTTTGCTCCAAATTCTCCCAGTAAACCTGGCTAAAGGCCACCAGAAATGAATGCCACAGAATGAATGTTGTGCTGTCTTGAAATTTTCTCCGCCAGATTAATTAGTCCATCACTTTTATATTTATTATTATTATTTTGGTGCCAGAGATTTAACCCAGGAGCCCTCAGCCACTAAACTACATCCCTAGCCCTGAGCCCCATTGTTTTGAGACAGGGTGTCACTAAGTTGTTTGTGGTCTTGCTAAGTTGTTGAGGCTGTGATCCTCCTGCCTCAGCCTCCCAAGCCACTGGGATTGCAGATGTGAGCTACAGTTCCCAGCTAGTCCATCACTTATATATCCTCACACAAAGCTTCAGGACATGTGTGAAAGGTAGACAATTTCTTTTCCAGAATGTACACAAAGGGTACTAAGGAATGGCTGCCACAACTCATGAAATTCAACTTTAAAGTTTTTGATGATTCAAGAAAATATCTTGGGTATCTGGGCTTGCAGCTCTTTGAAATAGTGTGTCATGGTTTAGGACAACCTTTTAGATTTTGATACACAGTAAGAAGTAGGTATTAAAATATCAAAATACCACATAGGTAGATAAAAATAAATAATTTTCAAAACAATACTTAAACTTAAAACATGTAAGTCCTCTACATAATAAAATACACTAAAGAAAAAATATAAAAAGATATATAAGTACTGTTGATACTATCCCGTTGTATTCTTTTCCACTCCATTTCTTCACATTCATTTCTATCTTACTGCAATTTTAATTTTTTTTTCTTTTTAATTTTGCTTTGTGAGTAGCTATAAGCCAAGATAGCCACACTTTAGGTGAGCCCTGACTTGGGGAAAGTTATCTTCAAGTGTTTGTTTCAGGTGAGACATAATGAGGAGGGGAACCCCAAATGCATAAAACAGAAGAAACTTACTTCTCACAGGTCCAGAGAGGTTAAGGCTGCTGATGAGAGGCCAACAGAAGTTCAGAAGTAACAGGGAGTTTAACTAGTGGGGATGGAAAGATATTGAGAGGGATTGGGAGATACAAAGGGAAAAAGAAAGCTCCTACTGGGGTGTGGATAGAGAGGGTGGGAAAGAGGGAGGAGAAGAAGACAGAGAGAAAACCTGTGGGACTGTGCTTTTAAGTTCCATAGGTGTATCCCCTTGGCTTCTACACAGGGGTTGTGGACTGGCTTTTGAAAGGGTTACTTGTTTATGTGACTCTGGTTTTGACCATTATGTTTTATCATGGTCAGCAGCTCTGGGTGTGTTGGGCTTTGGATCTCTGGGATAAAGAACAAACAGGCTATATAGCAAACAACCACATGGGCAAAGGAAGTTTAACTAGACCAAAGATGACTGCGTTTTAAACGACCATGCCCAGCTTAAGAAGGGATACCAAGAAAGCAACTATATTAAACAAATTTATTGTATCTATCCTATTCTATCTCTTTTAAAAAAATCTGGGCCCAGATATTCTAAATTTACTTTTCTAACCATTAATGCATCACTAGCCAACAGTTTATAAAATTGGTTTACAGCAATAGATTAAAAAATGTCTTAGTTGCACTCCCATCAGTAAAAAGGCTTTGAGAAAAACCACCATATATGTATAGCCATGTAAGGTATGAAGATGTTCTGGTCAGTGATGGACCACATATATTATATGGTCCCATAAATTTTATCACCTAGCAATGTTGCAGCCATTTCATTTTCTGTAAGTGCATGTTTGGATGCTCACACAATAGCAAAACCATCTAATGTCATATTAAGTGATGCAGGACCATGTATATATATTTTATAGTGACACACATCTACTGCTTTTAATCTGTTTCTTAAATGTTGACAAAATTTAATTTTTCTTATTTTAGATAAAATATAAATAGAACTTTTAATATTTTCCCTTCAGCACCATATCTTGTATACCCTTCGGTGAGGTTTATGTCAAGTTTCCTCCCTGACCAGTTACTATGACTTTGAGCCAGTAATTTGAACTCTCCACACTTAGGATTTCTCATCTGTAAATTGAAAATGATAGCATATGTATCATAGTTTTATGGGTATAATTTGATTAAATATTGCATCTAAAGCAAATAACATTGTGCTTCATTTCCCTGCAAGTAAAAATGTCATTTTAAAATTTACATTTATCAAACAAATTTCATTAAGTACTCACTATGTGTCATGGACTAGGAGAGAAGATCAATAAAAACTGTGATAATGATAATGGTGAAGTGGAAGATTGGATAAAGGAAAGGATGAAGAGGGGAAAGAGGGGAGAGAAATTTTAATTGGTGGGCCAGAGAACTTAGATAAATATAAAAAGAATCATATCTTCTCTCAGTATAAATATTGCTTGAGAGACAATCATATCTTAAAGATATTTTGCAATGTGCTTACCACTTAAATGTGAAATAAATATTTTTGCCTACATGTATGCAATTATGGATGGATGAATGGATGAATGAATGAATGAATAAAAAATGAATGAATGAACTGCAGCCTATGTAGGTGCTACATAAATTTCCAGCTTCAGTTCTTGTCTAATCACTAACAGAAGTGACATGTTACATACCCCTCATTAGTACCTTTTGACCATCTAAGGTGAAAAGTAAATATGACCATTGAGATTCTCTTAGTAATTTTTAAAATTAAAAACTACCACATCAAAAATTACCACATCATTTCCAACACAAGGATTAAAAAGAGAGAATCATAATTCTCTTTTAGAACAGATTTTTGATTTGCATCAAAATGTTATGGAGAGGAAATAACTGTTATTAAACTTCATTTCTTTTTACTCAGTAATCAGTGAGTAAAAGCATCCAACTACACAGAGTTAAGGGAATTTAAGGTCATATATTAATAACCCAATAGCTTCTTCAAATAAATTGAAAGTGAAGTTAAATATTTTTATAGATAAGTCACTTCATAAATCAATAGACAAGGCTATTATAACTATGTTGCTAGTTCTTTTCACATAAATATTAAAGGGCCATCTTCAAACATATGTTCATTTTCTTTTTATTCTCTCTCTCCCACCACTTCTTTTTATTTCAAAGCCAACAGAAAATCCTCTTAAACAGAACTCATGTTGTGGAGAATCTAGAAATGGGTTTCAGATTTACTTTTTGATGCAGTGAATTATGCTTTATCATTCAGAGGATGCAACATATAAGGTGACACATTGTAGCCAGATAGAGAAGTAACATTTTTCAATTGCTATTGGCTGCAGTTCTGTTTTTATTAACTCTCTCGCAGGTAAATCTGAATGCAAGCTCTATGGAATCAGATGGGAAATAATAACTTTCTTTAGTGCCATTCAGGCAATGGAGAATGATTTTCCATTTGTGGAAATATCATCCAGGAAATAACCTGCAATGGCAATTTGTCAAGAAAAGAAATCCATCACTAAACTTGATAACACTGGTAGAGAGTGAAGCATGTACGTACAGATTCATAGTTACCATTTGACCCTAAGAGTCCCCAGGACTATCAATCATCCTACGTTTTTCCTACTTTTTCATTGGCTCAGCCTCCTCTCACTCTTCACCAAAGGGGCAAGCAGCTGTGCTTCTCCATTCAGCATGTGGGGTGCATGCAATAGCCTCCAAAACCCTTTCCCAAATATTTTCTGCAATACAATAATCCTGGGGGACTGTCAAGGTGGGATCATTATCGCTGTTCCAGAAGAGGAAACTGAAGCCATGATCCAGTAACTTGTCTAAGGTCACACTTATAGAAAAGGCAAATGCGTGGATAACGCTGCTTTCCGAATCACTGTCCTTTGGGATACGCTGACACTCAATGAGGCATTAGGGAGAAAAACGAAGGGGATCATAAAAGCCATGAGGTCTTGAGTCCATCAATACTGAGGGTTTTGCCACTTTCCTATTGTGTAAGTCATTTATTTAATTGGTTTTGAGCAATCAATAGGATTAGATCGGAAACTGTATCAGTTATCTATTGCTCCGATCACGCCTGCATTGTTAGCAGTGATGCAGGGTTCCTAAGAAATGAGTAAAAATGAGGAAGGCATGACTCAGAATTGGACTGCTATTGCTTTCATTGCACTCTATTAGGCAAAGTGGCTAAAAAGGTCAGCCCAAGTTCAAGAACGGGGTGGAGGGGAAGGCTCCACCTCTTCATGGGAAGAGCAGGGAGCAGGGCTACAGGGAAGAGCATCATTGGGGCCACCTTTGCGATAAATCTAGCACAGGAACAATCATTCATCACTTCCGATGTGCTAAGGACTTTGGGAATGAAAAGATGTCTCAACTGTTTTCTCTGATGAGTAGGAGTTTATAGAGAAATACACATACGAAGATCATTGCCATGCAGAGCAATAGGACGAAATGTACGCTTTGCTCTACAGAACTCAAGAGCATAAAGCATCTAACTTGTTTACTTCAATTTTCTGTATCCAAATTTGTGTCTTGATTCCCATTTTAATCCACGGACAGATTTAATCAATTCTAGGTACCACTTTAACTCTGAGTTTTTAAAATTAATTCATTGTTTACTCAGTAAGATCAGAATTGCCCACTGTCCTGCTTGTTCTGATAGCAAAGATCTAGACCTTGTCCTTGATTGCAACACCCTGGGATCCATGGAGATGCAGTACCCCATGTGGTCTTCATCCTAAATTCACAGTTCTTTCCTCACTAATGAGTTAGTGCCTAAACATAAACATACGTAGTTACATCATATGTGTTACAATATGCAGTCTAGTGACCTGGAGACTGAAGAAGAAATAGCAAAAAAAAGGGAGAGCGTAAACTTTATTTTGCATGGGTACTTAACAAATAAAGAGATGATACAAATTGTCATATATTTGTATACATCACTTTGGAGTGAAGTATATATTTTTAGAAACTTAAATAAAAATCAATATGGGGAGCACAGAAGTACAAGTTAAGAGAAAATATATCCCAGCCCCTATTTCATCACTAGCCACGTGATCCACCATGGCCACTTCACTTCTCCAGCCTTGATTTCCCCATTTCTTTATTGAGAGGGTTGGACTCAGGGAATGTTTCTGTCCCCTTTGGTGTTCAGTCCCACCGAGGTTAGGAAATTGGGAATGGCCCTCAGTGGCAAAAGGAGAGAGACAGAGAAAGAAACAGGATGAGAGAATAAGTCAAAAGAAAAGTCTAACAAACTCATAGATCACAGGACTTCTGAGGCTGATTTATTAACCTAGCTGAGGTGATAGCCATGATTTGATAATTCATGTTTCATATAACATGGGGATGTTTCCCTGGATGGAGGCAAAGGTTTATTTGCCAGAACAGAGTATGCCCCATATAATATGCAAAGTAATGTAGTTCATTATAGTTACTTAAATACTGTTTTGCTCTTCAATGTTAACATTATCATCAACAACTAAAACACAGAAGGAACAGAAGTCATTTTAATATTACTTAATAAGAAGCATGAATGCCAACATGTTCCAATTTGAAGTATTACAATATTTTTTCATAGTATAGTTAATTATGAATCATTTCTAATAGATTTACAATGGTTGAATGATCTGTTTAGCAATTATGAAGACTTTTTCAATACAAACAAGTGGTTCTTATTGACCACATGATTGGTTTCTCAATTGTAACATTATATAGGTATTTTGAGAATTTTGGTAGCTATCATTAATAATGACTCAAATGAATTAGACAGTGATTAATGCTGATTTAATACAATTTTAAGTAAATAAAATTTCTAGCAAATCTTGGCAGAAAAAGAAGTGGATAGGTGATATCTAATATTATTGAAAATGATGTGTGTTCTCTGCTTATCTCAAGCTATGCTATCTATAATCTCATGTTGAAAGACATTAACCTTGAGGATCCTTTGTAACCTTAACCTTGAAAACAGACTATTGCTCATGCTCTAGTTGTCAATTCCTAAATCACCCTACCTCATGCCTTTGAGATTGACCATTTTCAAACATTTCTAGTATGTTTATCTGAGGCCAGTATAAACCAAGTCAAAATGGGTGTGGGGTCGGGGACATAAAAGCTAGCTATCAAACAGTTACTGATCACTTTTTCCAAACATTGTTTTTTAAGAATGAAGGAGATCCATGATGGCGGACTAGAGGGAGGCTGCATTCCTTGTACCTCCGTAACTCGGGATTCAAGCAGAGAAAAATCTGTTTCTCTGTGAGCTAGTCTTTGCTCCTCATTGATACCCTGCTGTTTACCCTATTGGTCTACCTCCATCACCTACAGTCTGCCAGGGTATCAACTACATTTTGAGTGTAGATTGCTCACTGACTGCTGTCTATCATCTGCCATTTGCCTGTTTGCCTGCCTCTGGCCTGCCCATCGCCTGCCTTTCACCTACCCATTACCCACCAACCGAGGCCCACCTGCCAATCATGCGCCAGTAGCCTGCAGACTGTCCACAGACTGTCAGTGGATGGCCAGCTGCCTGCTGTTGCCTGGAAATCCACTGTCATGGTACCCACAGGTTTGGTTACATGTGGCTGCTGCCACTTTTGGAAAACGGCCAGGAACTGTAGGACCCCCAGTCCAACTGATTGCACCCTGCCTCCAGGACCCCACAACCTGACTTACCACACCCCACTTACAGGACCCCTGGCCTGACTGACCCCACCCCGCCTCCAGGGGCCCCAGCCTGACAGACTGCACCCCACACAAACTCAGCGTTCACGCCTTGCACTGCATCTTCCCATTTGCCAACTCCTTTGGAAGCCAGGGCAGCCATCTTGGATTATCCTGGAAGAGGAAACTATCATTAGGTGGGGCAAATCCCATTCTGAGATGCCTGTTGGAGACTGGAAGTTCATTGTCAGATCCCTCTCATGCATTAGGCTACTGAAGACTGGGAGGTTTGAATAGTATATGACTGCTATAGTGTAGATTTTTTTTTCCTCCTTTTTGAAAAATTTTAAGTTTTTATTTCTTTATTTTTCTTGCTCTCTCTTTTCCTTTTGTTTACCTGTTTCCTCAGAGTCTCTTTTTCCCTTTTCTTATGCTAACAACCAACTTCTTTTGACTACACCTTTCACTCTTATGATCTAGAACTTCTTTATACTCTTTTCTTATCCCATTAACAGTTACATCCTACACCCCTCCCCATCCTCTTTCTCCTCCATTAGAAATTTCAGTCCTAATTGCAAATCTATTTGTTAAACTGTAGATAATAATTGAACTCATCCTCTCTGTTTATTGCAACAATATCTTCATAGGGGCTATTTGGTTAATGGCTGCAAATTGTCTGTACTCAGTGTTGCTAATTTTGATCTCCCCTTAAAGAAGTAGTTTTGGATACCTGCAGGGTCACTATAAGCCTATAGGGCAGAAACTGCAATACCCCAGATCTGCATTGCTAGAGGGGAAGATACATGAACAACATGAAAAAATAAGGGAAGAAAGTGTTCCAAACAAACCAAGATTCTACACTAATAGAATCCAATGACAGCATGGTAGAAGAGATGTCAGAAAAGTAGTTCAGAATATACATGATTAAAATGATTTACGAAGCAAAGGATGTGATAAAAGAGCAAATGCAGGCAATGAATGATCACTTCA
Organism: Glaucomys volans; assembly: GCA_020662805.1. NCBI lineage: Eukaryota > Metazoa > Chordata > Mammalia > Rodentia > Sciuridae > Glaucomys > Glaucomys volans. The sequence continues at coordinate 67,240 of JAJEJO010001765.1, forward strand.
ATAAGCAGTTGAAAGAACAACTATAGGAAGCAAAAGATCACCTCAACAAAGAGAAAGAGATTCTGAAAAAGAACCAAACAGAAATCCTTATAATAAAGGAATTAAAAACCAAATTAAAAACTCAATGGAAAGGATCACCAGTGACTAGATCACTTAGAAGATAGCACCTCAAACAATGAAGACAAAATAATGAATCTTGAAATTAAACTTGCCCAGAGAAGATGTTAAGAAATCATGACTGGAACCTCCAAGAACTATGGGATATCATAAAAAGACCAAATTTAAGAATTATTGGGATTGAGGAAGGCACAGAGATACAAACCAAAGGAATGAACAACCTATTCAATGAAATAATATCAGAAAATTTCCCAAACCTGAAGAATGAAATGGAAACTCAACTGCAGGAGGCTTACAGAACACCAAATGCACAAAATTACAACAGATCCACACCAAAGCATATTATAATGAAAATGCCTAACATCCAAAATAAAGACAGAATTTTAAAGGCTATGAGAGAAAAGCATCAGATTACATATAAGGGAAAACCAATATGGATATCAACAGATTTCTCAGCCTAGACCCTAAAAGCTAGAAGGGCCTGGTACAATATATTTCAAGCTCTGAAAGAATATGGTTGCCAACCAAGAATCTTATATCCAGCAAAACTATTCTTCAGATTTGAAAATTAAATGAAATCCTTCCATGACAAACAAAAGTTAAAAGAATTTACACATAGAAACCTGTGTTACAGAACATTCTCAGCAAGATATTCCATGAGGAAGAAATGAACAACAACAATGTAAGTCAGCAAAGAGGGGAACTACCCTAAAGGAAAAGCCAATCAAAGGAGAAACCAAGTCAAGTTAAAAACCAAAACTAAGCCAAAATGACTGGGAATACAAATAATATCTCAATAATAACTCTGAATGTTAATGGCCTAAACTCATCAATCAAAAGACATAGACTGGCAGACTGGATTAAAAAGAAAGACCCAGCAATATGTTGCCTTTGAGAGATTGATCTCATAGAAAAGGACATCCACAGACTAACGGTGAAAGGATGGGAAAAAACCTACCATGCATACAGACTCAGTAAAAAAGCGGGAGTTTCCATCTTTATAGTAGATAAAGTGGACTTCAAGCCAAAGTTAGTCAGGGATAAAGAAGGTCACTTCATACTGCTTAAGAGAAACGTAAATCAGGAAGACATAACGACCATAAATATTTATGCCCCAAACAATGACCCATTCATGTACATCAAACAAATCCTTCTCAATGCTAGGAATCAAATAGACCACAACAAAATAATTCTGGGTGACTTTAACATACCACTGTCACCACTGGGTAGATCTTCCAAAACAAATACTAAACAAAGAAACCATAGAACTCAATAACACAATGAATAACTTAAACTTAACAGACACATATAGAATATTCCATTCATCAATGAGTGAATACACTTTCTTCTCAGCAGCACATGGATCCTTCTCTAAAATAGACCATATGTTATGACACAAAGCAGCCCTTAGTAAATGCAAAAAAATAGAGATACTATGTTGTATTTTATCGGATCATAATGGAATGAAATTAGAAATCAATGACAAAATAAAAAACTGAAACTACTCCAACACCTGGAGACTAAATAATATGCTATTGAATGAAGCATGGATAACAGAAAACATCAGGGAGGGGATAAAAAAATTCTTAGAGGTAAATGAGAATGATGATACAACACATCAAAATCTCTGGGTCACTGCGAAAGCAGTACTAAGAGGAACATCCATTGCATTGAATGCATTCAAGAAAAGAATAAAAAGTCAACAACTAAATGACCTAACACTACATCTCAAAGCCCTAGAAAAAGAAGAACAGAACAACATGAAAAGTAGTAGAAGACGGGAAATAATTAAAATCAGAGCTGAAATCAATGAAATTGAAACAAAAGAAACAATTCAAAAAATTGACAAAACAAAAAGTTTGTTCTTTGGAAAAGTAAACACAATCTATAAACCCTTAGCCAAACTAACAAAGAGAAGGAGAGAGAAAACTCAAATTACTAAAATTCGTGATGAAAAAGGAAATATCATGACAGACACCATTGAAATACAAAACATAATTAGGAGCTACTTTGAAGATCTATACTCCAACAGAGTGTAAGAAGGAGTAAGTATTAATATTAGTGAAGAGGCCTGCCAGTTTCACATGGGATGGCCACTTCATGACTGTCTCCCCAGTTAGACTGAGAGCTCCTGTCAGGCAACGACCATGTGTTTCCTCTTTTTGTCTCTCTATCTTTCACACACAGCCAAATATTTACTAGGTGTATCATGAATATTTATGTATTTAAGGTAAATGTGTCTTGAGAATAGGACAAGCCAAGAGCAGAGTGGGGCTGGGCATGTTAGTCAGGCTTTGTTGAGAACCAAAAGTTCATGGAGCATGTACAATAACCTACATCAATAAAATCAAAGTTCTAAAAAAAAATAAAAAAGAATGAGGAAAGCCAAGTACATTCTACCATTTCTTTTCTCAAGAATAGCTAACAATCTGGCAAATCCATGCAGTAGGTATGAGAGGTCATTTAAACGCCACATGCAGGATTGATTCTTCAAAGATTAAAAGATGTAGACTCAAACTCCCTCTTTCCCATACCCGATGGCAACATTTTGGGAAGGGACCAGGCATTGCCGTATATTTAGCACTTGGATGAGGGTGAATTAAGGCTAAATATTTGGTGTTATAAAGGGTATGCACCTCAAGCAATAAAACAAAATGCAATACCTCAACCTGATAAAAGTAATCTTGTTCCGGTTTTGTGGACTGACTTAGGTAATCATTTCATTTGTTTTCCCCCCTCTTCCCTCTTATTCTCCCTGGTTATTTAGGTTACTCTGCAATCTCAGGTATTTGGGACACTTGGCCTCTGTAAACCCGCTGTAGTATAACCTGAATAAATGTTTTTGAGTATCACAGGGTTAAGTACAGCTGCTCCTCCAACTTCTCAGCTAACACAGGTCTGGGAAGGAATGACTGGCTGGTATAGTCACACAAACTTCCTGAAATCTAAAATGGATGTAAGTGGGTGGCCCAGCTTCTTCATATATCTGTTAGTATGGAAACTCCTCATGCACAGATACATTGCATTGAATGCATTCAAGAAAAGAATAAAACGTCAACAACTAAATGACCTAACATTACATCTCAAAGCCCTAGAGAAAGAAGAACAGAACAACATGAAAACTAGTAGAAGACAGGAAATAATTAAAATCAGAGCTGAAATCAATGAAATTGAAACAAAAGAAACAATTCAAAAAATTGACAAAACAAAAAGTTTGTTCTTTGAAAAAGTAAACACAATAGATAAACCCTTAGCCACACTAACGAAGAGAAGGAGAGAGAAAACTCAAATTACTAAAATTCGTGATGAAAAAGGAAATATCATGACATGATATCTTTTCACATCTCCAAGGGTCAGTTTCTATTGCTTGGACTACAACAGTAACCAGATTGCCTCTGTCCCTGCACCTCCCTGAAGACCTAAAGCCATAGGGTCTGGTAAACAAAAACAGGTTAAGTAAACTATAGTCAATCCATAGACTAGATAACAACTTAGTCATAAAAATTCATGAGGTAGGGGAATATGCATTGCATGAAAAATAGTTACTGATAAATTGTTAAGGTTATGAAAACTCTTGACTCAATGATCCAACCTTTTTGTAAGAATTCTTTTTAAAAATGTTTTCTTAATCCTTGATTATTGAAACTTCCCTCTGACCCTCATTAATAGTTAAAATTCTTACATGTAAATTGAAAAAAAAAGTTTTCTCTGTGAAATAACAGAGATAATAACATGGAGTAGAGATAAGAATGAAAGCTGGAGCCACATACATTGGAATGAAGGAGTATGGCTGTGAAGGCCACATAAGTAAAAATAAAATTAAAAAATCACATACACGTTATTAATGCTTCCTCAGGTCTCTTGCTCATAAAAGTTATCATTAGATTGCAATATTTATATATCCAAATTAATTTAAATGAAATCAGTGTTTGTAGGTGTTTGGTTAACCCAAAGGATTAACACAGGGAGAAAGTTTAGGTTGATATTCATGTGTTTTTAGTGTTTCATTAGGATTTGTAGACAGTAGAGTGACTCATTTGAATAAAAATTTTGTTTTTGTGTGGTGGCATGTGCTACTGTACCCGTAAGACCTAAAAAGGGACAGATTTAGTTTAAAATGTATTATAAGGATTGAGTTGTAGAAAAGTTTTGGGAGACCATGCCATGTAGCATCTACCTGTAATTTCAAAAGTATAATAGCCCTTAGAAATTTTAAAGTAGAAAAAAAAGAGGCCTATAAAGTCAAAAGATATTGAATAAAATAAATTTTGTGGGAGATATAAATGTTGATGTCTTTTTAAACCTGTTTCTGATTATTTTTCCTCATGGGGTATCCAAGACTAAACAGGAGGTCCCATAGTGAGCTGTTTCTCTAAATTTTTGGAGGTTAGTCAAGTCTCTTCAGGGCTTACTTTTAGGAAGTTCATTAGGAATACTTGCCTTCCTCAATGTTTTTTCTCTACCAGACTCACCAAGAGCCAGGGTAGTTCAGTGTCCTGTTGACCACATGGCTTTCCATGGAAGCACTGAGAATATCTCCCTCTTCAATGACTTTCTTTTTCACAGAATGTGCACTGTAGGCTTCTGGTTTCTGGGGTGTTCCTAATCCCCGTGATTGGGAAATTGTATGACTCTTCAGAGTTGCACAGCCTTTAGGAATACTCTCACTAGTTTTCCATATTTTCCATTATTGCAAATAGTCAAGGTCATGATTTCCACGTTTTCCATTTATCACTTTTTGAAATATATATTTTATGTCCTGTATTGGTGAAAATTCTTGGATATGATGAGAATTCAAGGCTGGAGAATCACTGGCAGAGTCTGCTTTGGAAGAGTGAAGAAGGGAGAGTCCGATATCCTTAGACTATCGAAGCAGCAGTCAAGAACCTGTTCAAGAAGAGTAGAGCTTGCATCTGAAGAATTCTTATAGAGATTTACAGAACTCATATTTCCTCCTATTTAAGGTATATCATCAATTGTTTCTACATATTGATTAGAAAAGTAATTCTAATTTAATGTATTGAACTGAGGTTAGTGTGCATGTTAGAATCAAGGCCATATTACTTAGTACATGTTATATGTGTTTATGTTGAATGCTACGTAATGCATTGTAATGTATATTATATGACATAGTCTACTTTATGTATTATAATTGTATTACATATTTTGTCTTGTTATAAATTTTAAATTTTATGTAAAGAATGGAGTGAAATCACATTTGAGGTTTATTTCTTCATCCTTTTCAGTGCTGATGAATTTTTCTACCTTCAGCAGTGTTACCATTTGGAGATGCAGTATCTTCCAAAAGCTCATGTATGAGACAATGCAGGAATGGCCAAAAGTTTAAAGATTAGATCATGAAAACTGTGACTTAATCAGTGGGTTAATCCATTTAATGGACTAATAATTTGAATGAATTGATGTGTGGTAACTGTAGGCAGGTAAAATGAGGTTGGAGGAGGTGGATCACTAGGGGCATGCCTTTGAGGTTTATATTTTGTCCCTAGCAAACAGAGATCTTTCTCTGCTTCCTGGTTGTTGTGTCCTGAGTTGTTTTCCTCTCCTGTTCTTCTGCCATGATGTTCTATCTCACTTTTGGCCTAGAGTAATGGAATTGGCTGACCATGGACTGAACCATGAGCCAAAGTAAACTTTTCCTCCTCTAAGTTTTCTTGTCAGATCTTTTGATCACAGTGACAAAAATCTGACTAAAACAAGCAGATATTACCCAAAGGAGGAAAAATGTTTAAACTTTTAAAAAATGAATATTCTTAGGCTATCAAATAAATCAAATAACCAATAGGCTTGAATTTTTCTCCTCTCCTGATTTTCTATTGTGATAAAATGAGATAGGAGGACTTTGGGAGCACAGCCTAGACTTCTGTCTTAGAAAGAGAACATTTAGGGGATTGGATGTCATCTGTAAGGAGTCCTTACAGGGAATGGGGAGAGGGAATGATGTATTGGTTGCAAGTGTGAAATAGGTACAATGGCCAAAATCAGGCTGTTTCCCTATAAATGGATCCTGGAAGCCTGTCATGTTGGGTTTGGATCAAATCAACCACCTCTTTGGGAGTACTGTCAACTCATCCACAAGTAAGTGGTCCTTGAAGGTTGACTGTTTTTTGATAATAGAGGAAACAACAGCTCCCTGAATTTAGCAGCCAGTTCCTATATGCTGACTATAGTGGGTTTAGTAACCTCCTAAAGGATGGTCAGTGGTCATTCCCTCTTCTCAAAATCAAGTACAAGCGCCATGTGAGAGAAGCTGAGAGTGGGACTGGTCAGTAGTTCTACCATTTTAAGAACCAATTTTAACCAATGCATTCTTCTTTAGCAGACTGTTGAGAGGCCAGTTGGACTTTTCTTTAAACACCAACTTCTTATTATACTTTTCTTACTTGACCATATTACCTAGTATATGCTGTATGTTTTGTGTTTTTATGAGGTTTATTATTTGACTTTTAATCAAACAAGGTGAGTGTTATAGAAGGAGAGGGAATAAAGGGGAAATTTGAAGGAAGGGAAGGAATTCAGATTTGGTATTGAGCATATGTATAAATTTTAGAATTGGAACTATAGAGCATGAGGGTTGGTTTGGCTTTCACTGTACTTCACTTATTGAAGTTATTGTCAAAATAAGCCTGAGGAAAGATTTATTTAGCTGGAGTGAGACCAGAACTATGAGTTTGACTGCCAGGCTTATATGAGCCAAATACAGCTGTCTAGAAAAGTCCAGTTAAGCTGTCCAGGGAAGGAGAATGGAATTCAGATGTCCAGCACAAGTAGTTGAAGAAGGCAAGTGTCCAAGCACAGCCGACAGCAACAGGAGCTAACCACTGGCAGATCTCAGAAAGTTTAACACCTACATGGGGCTTCTGCCTTCGCTCTGTTGAAGACAGTGACACAAGGTTGACAAGATGGACTTGATGTACACAAGATAGACTGTGGGAGAAAAGAATGGGAATGGCTGACCCCAGACAGACCAGGATAAGAAGACCCAGCTGATTGCAAGCCATCGAGGAAAGTTAGAGACAAAGAATACAGCCAAGGAAATAGTGGGAGAAGAAACAAAGTGGTTATTAGAGAAGAAGAGTAAAAATAATCTAAAGGAGCAAAGAAACTATAATTATTTCTCTTCTTCTCCTTTAATAGAAGTCTGAGCCATGAGGGGAAGTTTTCAGAATAAACCAGGGAACATATAGAAATCTGTCACAGAAATCACAAGTTCATCTCTGAAAAGATCTTGGAAGAGGTTGCGACTTGAACTTTGGGAAAGTTGACCCAAATCCTTTCAAAGAATCTGTACAGAAGATGAGGTGCTCACATGATTGGCTTTCACATGAAATTAAAAATTATTCTGGCTATGTTTTCTTTGTGAATTTTATACTGCTGTTCAGAAATTTTGTTAAAATCATGTGTATTTCAGATATTTCAGTAATAGTAGTAGGGTAGGAAGTGGGGACAATGACAATTACTTTAATATATGCAACTTCTTTTCTGGTGGGAATATTTAAACTGATGACTCATGGACAAAGATATTATGCAAGGATGTCTTCATAGACATGGGAAGAGAGGGATGAGTTTTCTTTAATTATATACAAGAAGTGTTGAAAGGGCATCACGTAGCAGTGGGATACAAGAATTAAGAAGAAAGAGTAAGAATTTAATATTCAAGTTAAATCAATTGCACGCTATTATTTATTGAATACCTGCTCGATGCTAGAACTCTACTGGCTGCCAGTCATACCACACTAAGCAAAATGTGTCCTCACATTCATGGCATTTAGAGTTCATGGAAAAGACAAGCTTGTAACAGAAAAAAATAATTAAATACGAATATTATGGCAGGTTCTCTTTAAGGTTAAGAGCATCCTATAACTTTCACAGTGATAGAAAGTTGCGTAGAATTTCAAGGGGAAAAAGAAATTGAGTAGCTTTGATAGTTGTTTTTGAGATACTTCTGATTTTTACATCAGCCTAATGAATAAATTTCATTTGCTTTATCCATGATTCCTGCAGCAGAAATTGAACTTATAAACTATTTTTTTCTTTGTAGTCATGGAAATGTTTATTAGATACGTTTATAAATGATATAATACAGTCTATCATTTTCTACCCACACCCTAACCTCCAGGAATCTGAAAGAGATATTCCTTGAACCAGATGATTTTATATCCATTTTGTAAAATCTACAATTATTCATTTATTATGACTTGTCCCTCATGCAGCTGAGCTGCTTAAAGTAGGAGAACAATAAATGTTCTCAGCCAGGTTTCAGGGTGAGCTTGAACCCTGCTCCCACCTGACTTTCTATGATTAGCACAACTTCACAGAGTTCATCATCTCTTGCTAGAATGTTTGAAGAAACAAATGACTTATTCTCCGGTAATTAAGTCCCTTTGAATAGTCTCTAAAACTTCCTTCTTTCTTCTACTTTTTTCTGCATAAACATTTAGAAGAAAATGCCATGGAAACACATAACTATCATCATTTGACATATTCATTAAAACTTTTAGAACAAGGGTGATTTCTTTGCATAAAATTCACAATGATTAATAAATTCTTACAATAGCTCTGTGTGTATATTTTTAAAAAGTATTAGTCTGAACAGACCTTTAAGAATTACAAGTATATTCTAAATTTCTATTATATATCTCAAGATGAGAGGAGTCCTGGAAATATTAGCACTAAAATATCACAGAATTTAAGATAGCTCTTTCTTATCTTTGATGTGTAATTCACGGTGTACTTTTATTAGCTTTCTCTGTTCTTCATTTCTTTCTCTGTTGTTTTTAGGTTAGCCATTTGGTATACATTTATTTTCACTGATTTTTGTTTGTACATTATTTTAAGATTTTTTCCCTTAATCATTTTGGAATAAAAAATGATCATAATGGATTGTAACACACTAATAAAATGAATCCATGGGTCCATACCAAAACAAAAAATATATAAAGAAATTGTGAGAGAATGAAAAACCTTACAGTAGAATACTAATAAATTTAGAAGGAATTAATGATAGAAAATCACCATCTGAAACAATCAGAGGATAATTGATTTAAGCAAGAGGCATCAATGTTTTCTAAGCATATTGATGATAATCTATTGAAGAACAGGAATTGTACACAGTCTAAAAACACATTTCCATAGATTACTTAGTAATTACAAAGACGAATGAAAGATTCCTTCAAAATGGAGATCTTTGGTGAACTCCACCTTAACCAAGGGACCAAAATCATTAGCATTAATAGAAAAAACTGAACCTGATGTAATGACTTCAGAAAGACAGAAAATCCATATGCTCTATTCATGCTAAACAATCTTGACTCTTGTTTGTGAGAAAACAATTAAAAACTCAAATTGATGGATGTTTGACATAAGATATGGATTGTATTCTTTAAGCATATTAATGTCAAGGAAAACAATGAAAATCAGAGCAATCATTTCAAATGAATGAACAACTCAGTGTAATGTGTGATCCTGGAGCAGAACAAATACACTGTAAAAACTAGTGTTAACACCATTGAAAAGAAAAAATTATAGATCTTATATGAGACACTAGTTACAAAGCAAAGTTAAACTCCTGAATTTGATAACTGTACTTTGGATGTATAACATGATGTCCTTCTTCCTAGGAGATACACCCTAAAATATTTTTGGGCATCTCTCAAATAGTTCAAATGGTTTTAGTAATAATAACAATATTATTGTAATATGCATATACTATTTAAGCATTTTCAGGGAGAGAGAAAATCAGATTTGATAGAATATTAAAATTTGATAAACCTAGGATAATATGTGCAGATATGCTCTAATATTATTGTAAAGTTTTTAAAGGCTTGTTAAAAATTAAAGAATACATTTTGTTTAAATGTATTAATTGCAGAAATATTTATTGTCTTTCCATTAAATTTGCATATTTTAGATGTTGAGAAGAAAATTTAAAAATACTGAATCAAAGGTTGATACATTGGTTTCTATGATTTTTTAAAATTGTAGAATACTACATAAAATGAGTGTTTATTAGTCACTAGGCATTTTATTAAGGAAATTGTGTTTAGGTTTATTCTAATAACATTTTAAAATATCATAAAAGAAAATTGTATCTTAGTTATACATTCTCTCTAAATTATCTGAAATACTAAATAAATAAATAAAAGTGAGTTTATCTTTTCACAAGGAATTTAACTTGTTTAATTTTTTTTTTTTTTGATGGAATTATCTTCAAGGCCAGGGGAGCCAAGAATCTGTTTGCATTTCTTTTTCATTCTTAGAATGTATTAATTTCTAAATAGAATAAATATTTTAAAAGATCTTTCTTTCCACTGATTTCTTCTCACATATGCAGTAACTCGCAATTTCTACCTCCCCACCACACACACACAAATACAAACTCTGTATTGAGAAAGCATTTGAAGAGGTCAGCCCAGTGGGACTTAGAAATTAGTTAGATGGAGCACATGAATGAAAGGATCTCTCAGTGATGACTTAAAAATCCCAGGCTATAATGACTGGGAGCATGGTGCTGCCTTCATGGCCAGGATCCAGTCTGGAGGTAAATGGGCAGTCTGGGTTAGCCCACACCAAGTTTCAGGCAGTAATGAGTCAGCCAGCAAGAAGCAATGGTGAGACGCTAAGGATTTGCGCCAATGATGTGGACTTAAGAATTTTGTTACAGACATGATTATTAGTCTGTGGTAACCAGAGTTAGATTTGTGATTAAGCTAATGAAGTTAAACGTCAGGGCTTCTTGCTAGCAAAGATGTTTAAGGTACTCTCTAAGGTATTCTGGGTCAGTCAGTGTCTGTCATGAGACAGAAATAATACCAGATTTTTTTCTAGAAAGAACATTTAAAATTTTTTTTCAGTTATCAATGGACCTTTATTTTATTTATTTATATGTAGTGCTGAGAATTGAACCCAGTGCCTCACTCATGCTAAGCAAGCGCTCTGTCACTGAGCCCCAGCCCCAGCCCCTAGAGAGAACATTTGATATAAAAAATATTAGGTATTAGATCAAATGATGCTGGATCAACTGATTACCCATACATTAAAAATTGATTCTCTACTCTCCCATTGTACCATGAATAAAATTAACTACAAATGGATGATAATCTTAAATTGAAAAACTGAAACAATAAAACCTATAGAAGAAAACAAGATCAAACCATTGTGACTTTGGGATAGGAAAAGATTTACTGTGTCTAAAATAAAAAATAAATTTGATAAGCTAGACTTCTTCAAAATTAAAAACTTTTGCTTCCATACAAGGTACCATTCAATACTAAAGAGCAGTACACCACTGTTAAATGCGACCATGAGGATGAATCTCAAATGCATTATGCTAAGCAA
>JAJEJO010001766.1:3207-25731 GCA_020662805.1 Glaucomys volans
CACACATACACATGCACACGCACGCACACACATACACGCACACACATGCGCGCGCACACATGCACGCGCACACACATACACGCACACACATGCGCGCGCGCACATGCACACGCACACACATGCACGCACACACATGCGCACACACACGCTGTACGTTGGCAAGTGGAGGGTGCGAGGGCGCCACCCTGTGGACAGCAGCTGTCTTGCTCCCCTCACTTACTCGTTTTTGTTACAATAAAGGAATGTTTGCAAAAAAAAGGGAAAAGAAGCATTTGAGTCCCTGCTGGGGCTGGACTAGGGGAGGGGACGCCAGTCCCTGCTGGGGCTCCTGTGGCCACGTGAGACCCCAGCCCTCACCACACTGGGGAACGCGGCCCACTGCAGGACCCTGCACCCAGTGGGAGCCCAGGGCAGGCGAAGGCCCCCAGGTCCAGGGTCCTGGCCAGCGCACTGACCCTCTCCGTGCCCAGGAGTGGTCCTGCTCTGCCCTGGCCCACCCTCCTTCCCCAGGCCTGGCATTGTCCCTGTCACTCAGGTGGTTCTGGCTCCGCCCCGCCCTCTGTTCACGGGTTCCGGGTGTCGGGACCCAGTGCTGGTCTGAGGCTCTGTCCCTGACTCTTGGAGGACCTGGTGGAGCCACTGCCCGATGGTTGCAGGTCTGAGACGAGGTGGCACCCATCCTGGGGATGTGGACTCGCCGAGGGAGCCCAGCAGTCCTGGCCCAGGTCCATCCACAGCAGAAGCAGGCGCAGTGCCACCCTCGGGGACTGACCTTCTCCTGGCCCCTCTGCACCGCCTGACCTGGCTCCGGCCTCACCCCTGGGCCCGCTCAGCCCCTGCACCTGGTCCCGCTCCTGCCTCACCATGGAACTGCCAGCCCCCAGCAGGCAGAGGGCCCCGCGAGCACCCAGCCTGGCCAGCCCTCCTCTGCCCGCAGTCCTGCTCAGTGACCACCTCCCTGGGGTCAAAGCCCATGAGACCCTGCAGGACCTGCCAGTGCCCTCCCGGGCGGCCTCCCAACCCTCAGGCCTCAGCTCTGCCCTCCTCTGACAGTCTCCAGGCCCCCCTGTGCCCCAGTGGCCCCCCTCTCCCTTCGCTGGGTCTTTCCCACGACCTGGGCCAGGGGCTCTTCTCTGGTCATAGTGGAACCCCAGCAGCTCAGGGCAGCTGGACGGTGCTGGATGGACGACACAGAACTGGGCAGACAGGAGCCTGGGCTCAGGGACTCCCCAGATCTGTTTCCCTGGTGAACAGGCTGGGGACTGTGCCCCTGCGGGGATGTCACACTGCCGTCGCCTGTGCCAACTCCCACCCACCGGAGCCTCAGCCTACAGCCCTTTTTGGAAGCACGTCAGTAGCTGAGCTGGGATCCATCATGACCGGTGACCGTCCTGAGACAGAAGGCAGCCACAGGGCCACACGACCTTGGCCACCAGCCTCCCCAGGAGGCGAGGAGTCTGACCACTCCTGGGCCTCAGGTGCTCTGGGCAAGGCTGCCATCACCTGCCCGGGGGCCTCACCCTGCTGCGCCCACAGGAGTGCGACCTCATCCCTCCCAGCAGGGGGCGAGCAAGGGCCTGCAGACCCCCGCCCAGAACACGAGCCACCTTGGGGTGCAGGTGGGGTGCAACCCAGGAGCCCCAGACAAGACACACGCCCGTCATTCAATATGGCTTTATTTTTGGCCTGGGTTGACTGCATCCCACCGCCTGAGCCCCGGGTGGTCAGTGGGTCACCACCTGCCCAGGAGGCGGGCGGGAGGCTGGCCCAGACGCCTTCCGGGCAGTACGGACGCCCCCAGCAGCTGGCAGCACAGCCGGCCCTCCACGTGACGGGAAGCACTGCCTGGCCAGCACGCAGACAGCAGGGCCCCCAGTCTCCATGCTGGCCTCGGGCTCCTGGCTGGGCAGGCGACGGGAGGCGGCAGCCTTGTCCTTCCAGACAGGGGGCTGCCGGTGGCCGTGCGGGGCAGAAGCACAGGCCACAGAATGCCAGCCAGAACGCAGCGAGCCAGGGGCCTGGGCAGCCACGGGGCAGCCCCGAGGCCACAGCACCCAGGGCTGGGCCTCCAGGGACGGCACTGACCAAAGCCCTCCGGCCACTCTCGCTCTGAGGACACCTGCTGATTATATTGCTAAGGAATGGACGCCCCGGTCTCCCTGAGGGACTCCCCTGCACCCCTGCCCAGGCCGGGCACTGGGCTCCAGGGCTGAGTCCACATCCCCAGGCCCAGACCTTCCAGTGCTGGAGGGGCCGCTCCAGGGCACCCGTCCCCTGGACGTCCCTGGACAGAGCAGCTCCCGCCCACCTCCTCTTCACAGAGGGAGCAGGTGGGTGCGGGGAGCCCCGGGTGGGGCCGGCTGGGGGGCCAGAGGCCTGCGGAGTCGCTTGGCGGGCGGAGCCTGGGAAACCTGGGAGTGGCGCGGGTTCAGGGCAGGGGCAGCCTGGGGGCTGGAGCTGCAGGGTGGCCCCGGTCAGGAGAGCCGAGGGGCAGCGACCAGCTAGCGGCCCAGCAGCCAGGCGGTAAACCAGGGTGGTGGGCAGGGGATGCCACGGAGAGCCGAATCCTGAGACCCAGAGGCTATTCCCGGCGGGCGTCACCACACCCGGGTCAGCAGCGGCGGGGAGAGGACACCCTGGCGTCCAAGGGCGTCCGGGAGAGCCAGCTGCAAGGTCAGGGTCAGGGCCTGACCCCGGCTCTGCCCGCTGGCTCCTTGGTAAGGTGCGTGTGCCAGGCAGGGGCCCTGGGGCGGGGGCGTCCGCGCTGGCTCCCAAGTCCACGGCTGGCCCCAGCTGGCCACGCGCGCTCCTCCAGGGAAGTCCACGGAAGAGAGAAAGAAAGACGCCCAGTCCTGGGAGCAACACGAAACTCTGTAATTCGGTTTCGGCCGTGAGGGGCGGTGTCCTCCTGCCTGGCAGGCACGGGCCGGCGGTCACTGTGTCTTGGCCTTCACCAGCAGCCTCTGCACTGTCTTGTAGAGGAGGCTGAAGTGCTGGGGGCGGCAGGGCAGCGGGGTGAGGCCAGTGGAGCCCGGGGAGCCCAGGCACTGTACTCACCTCTGGGCGTTGGCAGGGGGACCCTGGACCCGGACGCCCCGCCCGCCCGCTCACCTGGACCGCCGTGTAGGCCATTCCGAGGTAGGCGCCGATGCAGACGGCTAGGAGCAGGTCGAAGATGGCCGGCTTGACCCTGGGGAGGCAGGGCGCAGTGTGGCCGGGACCAGCAGGGCGGGCGGTGCCAGCGTGGGCGGCCGCCTCCCTGGCCTGCGGCCTGCGGCTCCCTTGGTGCCCCGGCCCCCTCACCTGTAGGCGTTCATGACCTGCTTCAGCTGGTCATAGAAGACGAACTCGGGGTCCCTGGGGAGACAGCCCCGTCAGGCCCAGCCTCGAGCCCAGGCTGCCCGCCCCACGGCAGCTCTGGGACCAGGGCTGCCAGAGCTCGGCCGGCCCTCGGGGCTGCCGCGTCTGGAGTCCCAGGCCGCGCCTGCCTGGTGAGGCCCTGCCCCGGCCTCCATCAGGCCCGCCTCCCGGCACAGCAAGGACAGCAGGGGCCGTGGGCTCAGGCGCAGGCCTCCGGGAGGCAGGTCCCTGGAGCGAGGAGCTCCCCGGCCTGAGCTCCACCCCCCGCGCCTGCTCTACCCATCCTCTCGGGACAGAAGGTTCCAGAAGCCCACCGCTTGTCGGCCTTGGCGTGGTGCTGCCGCACGTCCTTCAGGTAGCGGCTCAGGAAGTGCTCCAGCGTGCTGAGGAAGGTGCCGCCCTTGTCCAGCAGCTGCGCGGCCCGCGGCTGGTTGGTCAGCCAGTCCATCACCGAGTCCAGCTGCTCCTGCTGGACCTGCTGCGGGAGGCGGCCAGGTCACGGCGGCCCCGCCCACCCGCCTGCCCGCCGCCCAGCCTCCGTCCTCACCATCTGCTCGGTGAACACGGGCATGTCCGGGGGCGTGCCCTGTGGAGAGAGGGGCGCGGCTGAGCCCAGGCCTGGCGGGCGGCGGGGCCCCGCGGGCGGCGCTCACCTTCTGGGTCAGGTTGTAGATGACCCGCGTCAGGGCCTCCGCGATGATCCTGGTGTTGCGCGTCAGGGTCTTGGAGTCCACCCGGGACCTGCGAGACGGAGCGCAGCTGCCTCCCTCGGGGTCGGGGCGACGCCCAGCCCCCTGGAGGCGGCTGAGGCCAGGACACGCGAGTCCGCCCACCTGCCCGCGCCTCCTACACGGACTCCCCAGCCCTCCCCTGCCTGCAGGTGGGCAGTGTCCAACTCAGGGTGGGCCTCGACTGGGAGCAAGGCTTTGCGGAAGGACACGTGGATGAGGCCACAAGGAGTGGTGGACCTGCGTCCAAAATGGGCGTCCTCGTGAGAAGACGGGGACGGCCACGTTGATGGACGTGCGACAGCTGCAGGACCCTTGACCACGGCTCTGGAGCCCCGAGCGCCGAGGCCCTGCCTGCAGCCCCGCTGGGGGCGCCTCCTGGGCCCAGGGCAGAGACCCGCCCAGAACACGGCACCTCGGGGGGCCCACCTGGGGTCCCTCCTTCCCAGCACCCGGCCTGCGTCCTGCAGCCCGCCTGCTCCCCACTCTGCCAGGAAAGCTCTGGAGGGCGCCGTGCCCCGCGGGGCGGCCTCACCGCACGTCCATGATGCTGCTGCGCTGCCCGTCGCGGTGGCTCTCCAAGCGGGACAGGGTGAAGGCGGGCAGCCGGCGGATGGCGAAGCGCTCGTGCTCCCAGGCCAGCAGGTCCTCGGCCAGGTTGATCTTCTTGTGCACCATGGAGAAGCGCACCTCGGGGAACTGGTGGGCGGCCACCTGCGCCCGGGCGCGTCAGGCCCCTCGCCCCGCCCCGCCCCGCCCCGGCCACGCCCACCAGGGCCGGCACCCACCGTCTCCAGCTCCCGCAGGAAGGCGTGCTGCAGGGTCCCCTCCCGGGGTGGCCGGGACACGTGCAGGTGCAGGCTGCTGCCCCGGCCCACGGTGTCCAGACACAGGACGAAGGCCACATTGTCCTGGAGCAGGCTGGAGTCTGGGGGCATCGCGGGTGTTCGGGTGGCAGCCACCAGGAGGCGCCCTGCCCGCCCTCCACGCGCCACCCCCGCCCCGGCCCCTCACCTGTGTGGTCCAGGTTGTCCTCCAGCCAGCGCTTGGTCCCCTGGTAGTTAAACTTGCCCCCTCCCGACGCAAAGAACAGGAGGTTGTACCTGGGGACAAGCCTCAGCTGTGACAGCCAGCGCTGGGTGACTGACCAGTCCTCTCCACGAACAGAGTGTGGAGGCCAGCTGCGCCCAGGCTGGGGACATGCCAATCGCTCTGGTGGTGTCCCGGCTGCTGCCTGGGCCGAGCAGTGTCCCTGCCTCCACCCACTCCCAACCGGGAGCCCCCAGTCATGAGAGTCACACACACGTCCCTGGACGCGGTACAGGGTGACCAACGGGGAGACCGTCCCTGCAAGGACCCACTCCGGTGGCTTCTGAGCTCTTGGAAAGCAGGACACCCTGGGCTGGTGGTCCAGAGCACAGGCCAGGGGGACAGGGACCTGCAGCGCCACCTGCCAGGCCAGCCTGCAGTCCCCGGAGGCCCACCTCGCCCCGCCTCGTCCCCAGCCTCCCACCGTCCCCCAAGTCACTGCACTGCGGACACTGTCCCCAAACCCACACCCACTGGGAACTCGGGTGGCATTCCTTGGAAGTGGGGTCCGGCTCCCTGCCGCCCGTCAGGAGGTGGCCTGGGGGCCGCGTCCTGGGCAGCAGGGCAGGCGGGACGCCGGCAGGAGCTGGCCTGCCCGGCTGGGAGTGGGAGGACGTGGGGAGGCGGCACTCACGCGGCGTGGGTGCGCCTGTAGGTGTAGAGCCTGGAGAAGAGCCGAGCCAGCTCCAGCAGCACCGAGACGCCGCTCCCGTTGGAGTCCGCACCCAGCGACAGCCACTGTGGGGAGAAGGCCGCTCGCTCCGCTGTCCCCGGTGGCCCACAGCGGACCAACCCCGCCAGGGTGGCCTGCGGCCGCCCCTCACACCCCCAGAGGGCAGCGTCCAGGCCCCCGGCCTCCGCCAGGCCTCCATGTGACAGCTTCCCACCCTGGAACCTGGCTGCAGGCCTCCTCCAAGCCTCCTGCCCCTGCCTCCGCCTGTCTGTCCATCCAGCACAGGGTCAGCATCACTGAGAACTGGCTCCCGAGAAGAGGACAGCACTGGGACCACCCGAGGACCACCAAGGGCAGAGTGGTGGCCTCGAGTTCCGGGGCACAACACTGGTCAGTGAGAACCAGACACGCAGGGCCCCACAGTGTGGCCAGGACAGTGAGTCCAGAGCCGACGTGGACCCAGGGCCACAGGGCTGGGGAGGGGACAGGCTTCCTTCTGGGGTGACGGAACCTTCTGGAACTAGATAAAGGGACTGGCCGCCCGATCTGGACATGCTGAAACGCTGGATGCCGTTCTTCTGTGCCACGTAAATTAAAGAGCAAAAAATAGTTTCTTGGCCACGCCCGTCATCCCAGCAGCTGTGGAGGCTGAGGCAGGAGGAGAGCAAGTTCAAGGCGAGGCCTTGGCTCAAAATGAAAACTGAAAGGCTGGGGTGCGGCCAGGGGGCGAGCGCCCTGGGTCCAACCCCCAGCACCCACAGCACCAGTGACAACCACTCCGCGGAAGCGTGGGGACAGCTGGCACCTCCTGCGCCCAGGCGTCCTGCCGGCTGCGCCGGGCCAGGCAGTACTCACGGGGGCCACCCCGAAGGCGTCGTAGTGGGCCACCAGGACGATGGTGGGCAGGTCCTCTCCGCCCAGCCCCGTCAGCCGCCCCTGCGGAGAGATGGCTGTCAGCCCGACCGGCCGACCAGATGGCCACCAGCCTAGGGGGCAAGCGGCTGGCCGCCGGGCCCTGTGGACACCTCCTGTCTGGGGACGGAGGTCGGATGTGGGCAGCGGAGGTGCAGGAGTGTCCCTCCCGACAGCCCGGGAGGGGTGGGTGGAGCCTGTGGGGCTGGGGGCCAGGCCGCCGGTCACGACCACTCAGGAAGCCGCCGTGGCGGCTGCGGCCGCAGAAGCGGGCTCTGGCCTCGGCGTTGGGCCCGCCCAGCTGGCGGCCACTCCCCATGAGACCGAGCTCAGAGCAGGTCCACACCGCAGACACGCAGGCCAGGGCCCAGCCCCAGCCACGCAGCTGACAGGAGGGTCCAGAGTGGACGGCCAGGACCAGCAGCCGCAGGTCCCGCCCTCCTGTGAGCAACAGGGAGACACAGAAGTTTCCAGAACTAACAGCAGGTGGCCCCGCCGGCAGGTCGGACCCCAGATGGCCAGCAGCTCGGTGCTGCTGCCCTGAAAGCCAGGCCACAGCTCAGCAGGGCCTCGGAGCCGAACGGGAAGGCCCTCCAGCCAGCGAGGCCGCGGCCCTGCCCAGGGCTCCTGCCACCGAGCCTGGCAGCCTCCACCCTCTGGGCCTCTCCTGGGTCACAGGCCTCTCGGCCTGGACGTCCGACAAGAGGACCGGCCCGCTCCCTGCCACTGGGGATGGCGCACCCTGGGCAGCACCCAGCCCAGGCCCGCCCAGGACCCATTCGCGTCCCTCGCCCACACCGAAGGGAGCGGCTGGAGGGAGCAACAGCCCGTCACCGCTGCCTCCCGTATACAACAGGACCCCGATAAGTGCGTCCTAGCGATGGGGTCCGGCTAGCGAGAGGCCCTGGGGCAGGACCAGGAGCAACGCCAGCCACAGCTGGGGGCAGCAATGGACAGCAGGAGGCAGGCTGGGCGGGCAGCCTCTGGCCACAGCTGGGGCTGGTGTGGGCTTGGCTGGGCCACCGCAGGGCCTCCCTCGCTCCCGTGGGCATCAGGAACAAGGTGGAGGATGGACGTGCCGCAGGCCGAGTCAGGAGCAGGGAGGGCCTGGGCACTCACCTCCACGCTGGTTATCAGCCAGTCGCTCACGGCCTTGCTCTGGACCCCGCTGGTGACCATCTGGAAGCCGTTGGCAGTGGCCGTGTGGAGCAGCACTAGGGACAGGAAAGGGACGGGTCACCTGGGCCAGGGGCTACCCTCTGGCCGCCCAGGGCCAGCTTCCTCCACCCCCACGGTGCACTCTGCTGAGTGCCGAGACCTGCCGCTGGCCACTGCCCGAGGCTCTGCTGGGACCGACCTTCCACGCCCGCAGGGAACAGCCTCCTGGCCTGAGGCCTCCGCCTCTGCTCCCGGAGCCCGAGGCCAGCAGACGGAGCTGTGGCTCGCTCGCCCAGGCCTGGCTCCATCCCCAGGGCCGCAAAACAGCAGTGACCCTCACAGGTGGCCGCGGGCCCGCAGGACAGGACACGGCAGCGGGTCCCGGGAGCTTGCCGTGCTGTGTGCAACTGCGTGGCGCCCGCAGGTTCCGGATCAGGCCCTCCAGCTGTGGTCGGCAGTGCGGCCTCCCGTCCTGCTGCCCCCCGTCCTGCTGCCCCCACTGACCGTGTCACTCACACGCCTCGAGCCCCCAAACCACACCACGCGGCCAGGAGGTTCTCCCTCCCCTGCAGGATGGCGGCCCGTGAGGACCCAGCCACAACGGGCCAGGACCTCCCACAGCACCCAGGTGACACCCTCGGCTCTGCAGGCAGGCGGCCGAGTCAGCAGTGGCCGCTGTGGCCAAGAAAGCCCCCGCCCATGGAAGCAACACGGCCACCAGGCACTCCCCAGGAGCCCGGCCACGTCCAGCTGCGTCCACAGCCCACCGCCGCTGCTCCCTGGTCCCATGTGGTGCCAGGGAGGAGCCAGGGCCTTGCGTGCTGGGCGGCTGTGCCACCCGACCGTCACACTGAGATGGGCCTCGCTAAGTGGACCAGGCTGGCCGGAACCCGCCAACCCCTTGCCTCAGGCTCTGGGGGCTGGGATGACCGCGTGGCCCGCGTCTGCCGCCTGCCCCTCCTCACCAGCCGGGGCTCGGCTCGCTCTTCCCTTTCCTTTTCTCCCACGGCCCAGGGCCAGCGTCCTGCACCTGCCACCTCACAGGCCACGGCTGGCCAGTCCCACCATGTCCCACCCTGGCAGGAAAGCCAGGTCTGAGCTCCCCAGCGCCATCCTGGGACGCTGCTGACCTCCTCTCCCTCAGGCCGCAGAGGTCGGCCACGAGGGAGGTGGACGAGGACGGGGCCTCCAGGGCGCGGGGCCCTCCCACTGGCTGAGACACAGCCTGGGGGCCTGACCAGGCCCTGCCCAGGACGCCTCCCACACTGCCCGCACCCATGCCCGAGGCCTGGAGCCCACCTTCAGCAGCGGAGGCGGAGCCCTGGGAGGCGGAGGCGGCCTGGGTCTGCTCGTAGATGGACAGCAGGGCCTCGTCCTCCACGGCGAAGTACACGGGCACGATGGTCTCCATGGCCAGCATCTCAGGCTCGATCTCCATGAACTGCTGCGAGGCGGCGGCGTGCGGGCTGTGGGCGCCCGGCCTGGCCACCCGCCCACTCCGCCCTGTCCACGGAAACGGGTCCTCCCCAGCCACTGGCCACATTTGGGGCCAGGTCATTTTGGGTGTGGGCGTCCTGGGGCTGCAGGGTGCTGGGCAGTGTCCCTGGCCTCCCACCACTGGGCCAGGACTCCCCGGCCCAAATGATGGGGACGCCACCATCTCCTGGGACACTCGTCCCCCGGGAACATCAGTGATGCAAAGCACCTGCCCAGGTCACTCGGCTGACCCTGACCCACTGCAGCCTCTGCCCGAGGGGAGGGCTCACCCGCACGACGTCCTGGGGCACGGCGGCCATGGCCCGCGGCAGGATGATGACCACGGCGCCGGCCGACTGCCGGAGGGCCTTCTGGAACTGCTCGTAGGAGAAGTCGGCCAGCCGCATGAGCACGCAGCGCCGGCTCAGCACGTCCGCGTCCATGGTGCGCGCCTCCGTGTTGAGGACCGCGTTCCGCGTGCCTATGTGGGGGGGACCCTCAGCGTGGCAGGTGGCAGGCTGGCAGCCCCACCGCCCAGGCGGCCCCAGCCAGAGCGCCAGGGCGAAGCCCCTGGTCCTTGGGAACCACGGCCCCTGCCCAGGGAAACTCCCGCACAGCTGGACGCAGCCAGGGCCAGTGTGCACGTCCCTCTGCACCGTGGTCAGTGCGCCTTCCACCAGGGCCCTCGGCTCCCTCCTGCATGCAAAGGCAAGGGCAGCGGTCACCCAGTGAGTGGCCGGGTGCAGTGGAGCCCGCTCTGGGGGCAGCAGGGTTGGACTGGCCCTGGGCCACTCTCGCTGGTGGGCAGAGCCCCTGGCCCCCCAAGTTCCCCAGGAAACCTGGGACTGTGGCTGCATGGGCCACCAGGCTGCATGGCAGCACGTCCAGGGAAGGGCAGGGGCAGCCTGGCTGCTTGGCATCCACTCAGTGGGGCCTTGTGTCACCGCCTGACCCTGACAGAGGACCAGGGCCTGTCAAGCCGAAAGCGACTCCTGGGGTCAGCCACCAGCAGTGCTGCTGGACTCCAGCCCTGGGACCCGGCTGCACACGCCAGGACCCCACCCCACCCCACGGGCTCCCCTGCAAGGCCCCCCAAGGCCATGTCCCCATGCCTGCCCTCCTCCCCGGCCCAGGCTGCGGCAGCCCCTCAGGAAGACCCCTGCCCTTCACACCCTGGCCTGGCCCTGGCACCTGGGATGTCTGTGTCCCCTTCTCTAACTGCTCTGGGGCCAGGGCAGGGGACTGCCAGCAGCCGTGTCCCCCACGCCAACCCCCCAAGAAGTGCCTGGCAAGTGGGCCAAGGCCCTGGAAGGGCACCCAGGCTCCGCGGCACCTCCGGGGGGCTGCAGGTCGGGCAGTGCTCCCTGGCCCTCCTGGGCTTGCTTCAAGGTCCAACCCCCGGGAGGGATGCCCACTGCTCCTCAGGCACCCCCAGCTCTGTGGGGGGCACAGTCCACAGCAGGCGCGCCAGGAACAGGGAGCCGGCCTGAGGGACGGCAGGCCAGGCCCCAGAGCACACGCCCAGAAGGCACAGGGTCACCGGCAGGGGCTGCCTGAGGTTGAAGGCCAAGGCCAGGGACCAGGATCTCCGACAATCAGGCGAACCCAACACCGGGCAGAGTGAGCAGGTGACTCCGGCAGGATGGGGAGCTGGCGCTGTCCCAGGGGGTGGCACAGTGACAGGGGACAGTGGCTGCAGACCGCCACTGACGGAGCCCTGGTAAAGTGGGCAGGCAGAGGGTCCCTCCCAGCAGAGTGACCACAGGCTGGTCAGGGGCTGGAGTGCAGGACCCGGAAGGGACTGCGGAGGCCGCAGTGCTCAGCCCTCCCCCGGGCAGACCCCCCAGGTCGCTGCCAGCTCTCCATCAAGGGCCAGGGACACCTTCCCCTGCTGCCCGGCTCACCATGCATCCCCTGCGAGGCCACCCTCTGCCTCCAGGCAGATCCCTGGCCCTGAGGCAGGTGCTGAGGACATGGGCCACTGTGGGACAGGGACTTGTGCCTGTCCCATCCCGCCTGCCCCGCACAGGCTCCCTGAGGGTCGGGGCCAGTGCCCTCCTGAGCACAGGAACTTGAGGGTGGGGCTGCGGTGCCCGGTGTGCCCAGGAAACACCAGGGCAGAACCAGACCCAGGGCCCCCTGACAGGCCCTTCGGACCGGTGGTCTTTCTGGACTGGCCAGGGGAAGGCCAGACCCAGGGGCAGGCCGTGCGGGGCCAACAGCTCCTGGTGTCTCATCAAGGAGCAATAAAAACGGGTCCAGGACGGAGGGCACAGGGGAGGAGACCCCAGGTCAGAGAAAGCATGGGAAGGCCCGGGACAGGTTCGGTAGCTGCTGGACACGTGTAGCCACTTGAGTTTGTTACAATTAAATAGCAATTAAACACCACGTCCCTCGGCCACCAGAGGCCAGCAGCTCCCAGACTGGGCAGCAGGCAGAATGTGGTCACGGGCCAGTTCTACTTGCAGGCACCACTAAAGACCTCTGCCCAGGGCAGATGCAAACGGCTGGCAAGGAAGTGCTCCTTTAACCCAGGGTCCCCTCAGCACAGTGGACGCTGGGCTGGACAGCTCCGTGGCAGGGACAGGGAGGCACTGAGGGTGCTGAGCGGGTCCCTAGCCTCCACGACTTCAGCCCAGGACCCCCCAGGCATGACCACATGTCCCCAGACGTGACCCAGGGTCTCCTGGGCTGACAAACCATCACTCTAGAAGAAATGAGGCAACGGTGGAGCAAAAGGGACCCAAGAGGCTGTGTGACTCCACCTCCAGAGAGCATGGCTCCCAAGGCCTGGTGGAGGCTGGGGTCTGAGGCCCAGGCTGGCCTCAGATGGCCCCACCAGACCACCCTGAAGGTGCACAGGAGACCCTGATGGGGAGGTCACGATCAACTCTCCAGGGTGCCACAGGGGCAGGTGGAAGGCAGGCAAACCAGAGGCCAGAAGATTCGGGAATCCTAGCGCAGCTGGAGGCAGCAGAGGGCGCTTTGAACGTCGAGGGGCGCTGGGGGAGGGGGCGGGGGCAAGACAGGTGAGCAGGCGGGGGTCTTGCAGAAACCCCAGAGGACCCTGGGAGGAGGGAGTCGGTGGGGTTCTGGGGTGGAGGAGGTGAGGACGCTGAGCTGAGGGGGTGGACGTGTGTCAAAGAAGGAACACGAGGGGGACCAAGGAAATCCGAAGGACACGCTAAGGAAGCAGGCAGAGGCCGGCCTGGGTGAGCGACGGGGAAGGATCTGGCTGGACAGACCAGTGGCGCTGGGTGTAGAGGCTGGCCGCGTGGAGGGCCGGAGTGGACCGAGCTGGCCGGGACAAGCCGACGCAGCACATCCTGGGCGCACAGACCAGCCCGAGAGGGAGCCTGGCTGAGCGCTGCAGTGGACCCGGTGGACAGCAGGGGCGGGCACAGATGCTGGCCTGGGCCAGGGGGCTCCGTGGACAGCGGGTCTGGTGGCCAGCGGTCTGGGCCGGGGTCCGCGGCCTGGCCAGGGCCGGGCGGGCTCGGCGGCGCACGCGGGCGGGGCGGGGCGCGCACGCACCGTAGGGCTGGCCCTGCAGGTCGTACTGCTGCATGCGGTACACCGTGAACTCGTGCGCGGCGTCGGCGGCGGGCAGCGGCGGCGCCACGAGCAGCAGCACCGCGGGCAAGAAGACGATGAAGCCGAGCGGCAGGCACGACGCCTTCAGCATGTTCTCCAGCACCTCGCCCGCTTCCTCCAGCATCCTGGATGGCGGCGGGTCCGCGCGGGGCGGCGGCGGGGACGGGACGGGGACGGGACGGCGGCCGCGGCTCGGGCGGACTCACCTCGGCATGGGCAGCCGCCGGGGTCCTGCGGGCAACGCGCCGGGCAGCCCGCGCCCGCACCGGGGTCCTGCGTGCATCGCCGCGGGCAGCCCTGCGCGCGCTGCCTCTCGGGAGCTGTAGTCCGCCCGGGCGCGTGGCGCCACATGGGAGTTGTAGGCCCGCTCTGGGACTTCCAGGTAAATGCTGTGGGCGATTGTTTCGTTAACGCCACCGAAGTTTCAGAGGAAGTTCAACTTGGGCACTGCATAGGTTTAAGAAACCATTTTTAAGTAGAACTTGTTTAAAGCCTGGTAGTGGCAGCGGGTGGGAGCGGGGAGCAGGGAACTAAGAGACGAGATCAGGACGTGACACCACGACCTGGAAGGAAATGGGCGGGGGGGGGGGGGGGGCAGGAAGTGCTCGTCTGGCGCGCTGTTCTCCTGGGAGTTGTGGTCCCTTCAAACGAGCACGAAGGGTCATGGGAATTGTAGTTTCTGGGGAGGAGGAATAAAATTAAAATTCCCAAAGAATTTGGATGTGAAGCTAATGACGGCTCAGACCGTTGTGCGATTGGGCATCGATGTAGTCCCAGAACCCTGAAAACGACGCTGGCTCCTGGAGGCGGTGCATACTATTTGGGGATGAATGAACGAGAAAGGGGTGAACACCCTTGGTGGGCAGTTGCCTTCCGGGTCGCAGTGGGTTCTGGGATTTGTAGTCCGGAGCCTAGACCACATGCAGGGGTGGATGGCAAACTTGTCTTTATGCTTACATATATCTGAGGCATATTTATACTAAAAATAGAGAAAATTTGTGGTTTCCTGGATGTCTGGGTGTCCCATACTGATGTCTCCCCAATCTGATAACCCCAAGAACTTAGTGTCTCAGAACCATGGGCCCTTAAGGAGTGTAAGTAACTCACACCCCCTTGCACAGATGGGAAGACCGAGGCCAAGGTCCAGTGAAATCAGAGCCTCAGCCCTCCTGTTGACATCCCAGGCCCCAGTGAGGTGACCAAAGCCTCCCTCCTGTCCTTCTGAGAAGTGGCATTTGTAAAAGTACAGGTTCAGATCCCAGCTTCTCCCTTTCCAGCTGTGTGCCCTGGGACAAGTTGCTCCACCTCTCTGAGCCTCAGCTTCCTCAGCTGTTGAATATGAAGACAAATAGACACAGTTGCCCACCCACCACCAGGGGCGGGGAAGGATTTGGTAAGGTAATTAATGCAAACTGACTTGCAGAGTGGGGCTTGCTGTGACCCACTGTGTGGGTCGCAGGGTGGACGCATCTGCCCTGATCCTGGGACTTGCGTCTGGCGCCCCTCCGTGGCGGCTCCACCCAGCCCCTCCAGGCCCCGGGGAGTCCAGGATGCAGGCTGACCCCGTGGTTGAGTGGATGGGCAGTGAACGTCCAGCCAGCCCCAGACGATCCCCACCAGGCCTGCCCAGAGGCCCAGCCCTCTCCAGGGAGGCCCTTGCAGGAGCTGAGGTGACCTGGTGGGCAGGGCATGGCCACTGATTCTGGTGTGTGTTTCTCATCGGCCCTCGTCCATTACGCCTCTGCCTCCGCCTCCCCTCCCCAGGCCAGGCTGTGGTCACGCGGACACACAGGCCGGTGCGCTCAGGGTGGAGGCTGGCCTGGCTAGCACGAGGCCCCGGGCTTCGTCCGCACCCCAGACACAGCAGAGCAGAGGGCAGCGCTGGCCACGCAGGTCTTCATGGAGCCTCCACGGCCCCGGGAGGCAAGGGTTGCAGGTCCCGCTCTCCAGAGGAGGAACCCGAGGCCTGTGGTGTGGCAGCCTGGGGGATGGTCATCGGCTGTGGACCCGGGAAGGGGTTCCCACGGGCCCCTGACCACCCCAGGCACACTTCCTGGGGACAGTCTGCAGTCCAGGACAGCAGGGTGGAGGCAGAGGGGGACAGAGGGCTCAGATCTGCGTCCCCCAGGGTCCCGAGGAGGAAATGAATGTGTGACGGGTGATCAGAGCCATGATGGAGGTCACATGGGAGCTGGGGAGCCCGAAGGAGTCCAGGGAGGAGAAACCTGGGGGGCTCCCCAGAGGAGGTGATGTGAAGCTGGGCTCAAAGCTGGGCCCATGACGAGGAGCAAGGGAAGGTCGGGCAAGAAGGTAGCTCTGCCGGGGCCAGCGAGCTGTGTGGCTCGGCTCAGGGGCGGCGAAGCCCCCGGCCCCCAAGGACACAGAGGCAGGCTGGGAGCTCGGGCCAGCCAGCCCCACCGTCCCCAAGGGCACCAAGACCCCCGGCCTCCCGTGGTCCCTGGCAGCGGGGCCTCCTAGAGAAAGGGGCGGCTTCCCATCAGACGGCAGGGGCACGTGGGCAGATGGAGGCCGAGGTCGGAGACCCTCTGCAAGCCCAGGGCGGGTGCGAGGCCGCCAGCCTCCACAGAGCCTCCACAGGAGCCAGCCCTGCCCACCTGCGCCCGGACCTCCGCCTCCAGAACCCACGCCGGCACCCCAGTAACCCACTCGGACACTCGTCTTCAGATCTCACCGGCTTTAATGGGCTCCGCGCGCAGCCTCGCGGATGGACAGCGTGGGGCAGTGCCGACCACCACCTCCCGCCCTGCGGCAAGAAACAGCTGCCAGTGCCCGGCATCCCGGCCACGACCCGAGCCCTCCCCCCAGCTCTGGGCTGGCCAGGCCAGGAGGCTGCTGGGCTCGCGCCCATGTGCCGGAAGGGCAGTTTCCCGCCGGCCACTGGGCCCCGTTCCAGGGCTTCACCGGCTGCTGACACGAGGTCACCAGTTGTGCTGCTACTTCCTGTGAACAAGGTCCCCCACCACACTGCCCGGGAGGCTCTGCTCCCGCACCTCCCTGGACAGTCCCTCTGGGGGCAGGTGCCCTGGCCAGCACCTGCCTGTCACCCTGGGCTCTGAGGTGAGCTGGGTTCACGGTGGGGCGGCCAAGGTGGCGAGAGCAGGAAGAAACACCAGGCGGGGGGGGCTCGTCCTTCCTGCTGGCCCAGCCGGGGAGGCCCCCGAAAGGTGCAGAGGCCGATCTGGGGAAGGAGGCTGTTCCCCAAGGGGAGGAGACCAAGGCGCGAGGTAAGTGCCACGGCCTGCCTGGTGTCCTGGGGACGCTGGACGCCATCGCCACTCGTGCACACATGGAGAATCCACTCCTGCTCACCCCGGCACGACCACGCTCCCCCATCTGAAGGACGCCGTCCCCTGCACACGGCAGCAGTCCACCGGCCCCATCGTCCCCACGCACACACGGTCCCTGTGACACTAGGTACTGTTGCCGCAGTCCAGGGCCTCAACCCACAGCCTCAGCTCTTTGGAGGCCCGAGAGGGGCCAGGACTTCCCCAGAACCCCACAGGAGCTGGGCCCCGCGGTCAGCACAGGGCTCTGCAGGAAGACCCTGGGGCCAGGCGCACGGCCTTCCCGCCCCAGCACGCTCCCTGCCGGGGACCGTCCATCCCCACCGCAGCCTCAGAGGCTCCGCGCGCTGGAGATGCTGGACAGCGGCTCCCGCATCCTGAAGCTGAGCGACCGGGAGCCCCGGAAGCTGTCCCTGGGCCTCAGGGAGCTGTCGGTGGTGGAGGCCCCGGAATGGGCCTCGGCGGCCAGGGCCAGGCAGTCCCCGGGGCCTCGCAGGCCCAGCCGGAGGCACGCGCAGCAGAGGAAGGCCAGCACGGCCCGGCACACCTCCCGGCTGCGGAAGGAGTAGATGAGCGGGTTGACGGCCGAGTTGAGCACGGCCAGCGCCAGGATCCAGTCCATGCCTCGCAGGTACTCCTGGGCCCAGACGTTGGAGCCGAAGGTGTCGGCCAGCAGCAGGCCGAAGAGCGGGCCCCAGCACACCACGAAGGCCACCAGGATCATGAGCACCGTCTGCAGCAGCCGGCGGGCCTTGCGCCGGGCCGGGGCGCGCAGGGCCTTCTGCCCGTTGGCCCGCACCACCCAGAAGATGGCCCCGTAGAGCCCCAGGATGGCGACCAGGATGCCCGCGAAGACCAGCACGCAGAAGAGCACGTAGTCCTTGGAGTAGAGCGGCAGGAGGCTGGAGCAGCGGCCGAAGGCGCACACGCAGTTCCAGCCCAGCAGCGGCAGCAGCCCCAGCAGCGCGGCCAGCAGCCAGCAGAGGCCGATGAAGCCGTACACGCGCCCCGTCTTGGTGGTGCCGCTCTCGGCCACCGGCCGCACCATGGTGGCGAAGCGCTCGGCCGCGGTGAAGAGGAGGCTGAAAGTGGAGGCCGCCAGGGCCGCGAAGAGGAGGCCCTCCCGCAAGAACCAGTGCGCGGGCGCCAGGCGGAAGGTGCGGCCGCCGGACAGCAGCACGTTGGCCAGGTAGGCCAGGCCGGTCAGCAGGTCGCTCAGCGTGATGTTGACCAGGCAGTAGTAGACCCAGCGGCGCGAGCGCATGCGCGTGGCGATGGCCACCAGCACCAGCAGGTTCTCCAGCACCACCAGGCAGCCGGCCGCCACCGAGAGGCCCCGCAGGGCCCCCAGGCCGGCCTCCGCCCCGCCGCGCCCCGCCAGCCGGCCCGAGTGGTTGTAATGTAGGACGATGAGCCGGCTGTGCCCGGAGGCCGCCAGCTGGTAGCAGGCCTCCAGGGGCAGCGGCGGGGCCCCCGTGCCGTTCATGGCCTCCCCGGAGGCAGACTGAGGCCCGGCAGGGTGGAGCCTCGCCTCCCTGGCCTCGGTTTCCTGTTATTTGAAATTTCCTGTTGTGCTCAAGGTACCCCAGGGTGGGGGCGAGGCCGGGGCAGGGAGGGGCATGCCAACGGTCGGTGGCCGCCTCTTCCCGCTGGGACTCCGGAGGACTCTGGGGACGCCCCCTGCAGTCGCGCCCCACCCTGCCCCTGCCGCCCCCCCGCTGGTCCTCGAAAGCAGAAGGGGAGGGGGCTGCAGAGCCTCACAGAGGGAAACTGCGGCCACCTGGCACCCGCCACCCTCCCTGGGAGGCCCCTGCCCGTCCCCAGGAGTCCCCCACTGTCTCCCCGCTGCCCCAGTCATGGCTGCACACAGCAGGGGCTTAATAAATGTTTGTCGTTGACACTCAAGGCACCCTCTGCGGTCCCCACTTGCCCCCCTGATGCCTCTCAGGGCCACACCTGACTCCCCGGAGCCAGCACCGCGGCGGGCACCTCTTAGGGCAGGCCTGGCCTGTGGGGAGCAGGGCTCAGGACAGGGTGCTGGTGCAGCCGGGCAGGTCTTGGGCCAGCACCCCCTTCCCAGGTGTCACTGCTTGTCTGGCTGGGCCCACTGGCCACCGAGGAGGGCCAAGGAGGGCCCACCTGTCCCTCCCACCCGGGCCCACAGGGTCATCAATCTTCCTGATAGTAGTACCCTTGGCCATGGCCGGGGGGCCGCAACAGCTGTGCCAGCCAGGGGTCCCACAAAGGCCAGTAGTTCAGTAAGAGGCACGGTGTCGCTGGGTGTGGTGGCGCACGCCTGTAATCCCAGTACTTGGGAGGCTGAGTCAGGAGGATCGCGAGCTCAAAGCCAGCCTCAGCAACTTAGCGAGGCCCTAAGCAACTCAGTGAGACCCTGTCTCTAAATAAAATACAAAATAGGGCTGGGGATGTGGCTCAGTGGCCGAGTGTCCCTGAGTTCAATCCCTGGTTCCAAAAAAAAAAAGAGGCACAGTGTCCCTTGAAGGGCCAGGTGTCCACACAAGAAGCTAAGTGCCCCTGGGAAGGTGGAGAGGTGAGCAGGGGCTGCGGCCCGCGGCTGCCTGACCCCCAGCCCTTCCGTTTACTGTCAGCTCGGGGTGGGCAGCTGCAGGGAAGCTGAGCAGGGCCTGGGGAGGAGCCGGCTTCTCGTCACTGTCACCGGAGGTGACCAGGCAGAAAGATCGCAGGAGGGTGTGTGGGGGCGGGGAGGCTGGGGAGGAGGCAGCTGGGCAGACGGTTTGGCATGGTCCCCCACAGTGGGCAGCCAGCGCCAGTCCCACCCCAAGAGCCAGCAGCCTCAGAGAGGCACCAAGGCTGCCCACCCTGGACGGAGCCTGACCCCAGGTTAAGCCTGGCTGCTCCCAATCTCGGCCCCTGGTCCCGGACTGAGCCCCCGAGCTGAGTGCAGACGGGGTCCAGTGCGTGGTGCAGAACTGAGCCCTGACCGCGGGCTGAGCCCATGACCTCAGGTATTCCCGACACTGACCCCTGACCCCGGGCTGCTCCTTGATCCCGGGCTGAACCCCAGGTCTGGCTGAGCCCCGCCCATGACAGCCTGGCTCAGCTGGGACAGCAGTTCGTGGGGAGCCCAGGCCACACCTGGTCAGCAGGGTGCCGCCACCCTGGGCAGCAGGACCTTCCACAGCAGACTCCCTGCCTCTTGCCCGGCGCTGGGCCTTGTGTGACCCCTGATGGTCCCTCTAGGAATGCGCCCGGAACCGACAACCCGGAGCCTCCGCTGGCCCTTCCCAGGCGCCCCGCTGCCCCCCAGCACTGGAACCCGCCAGCAGATGCGCTGTGGAAAGCACCCAGTGTCCACCCCGGGAGACCCGGGAGAGGCGCCCGGAGCGCAGCCGCAGTGTGCAGCGGGAGGGTCTTCAGGAGACCTGGGGCCTCAGGTCCTCCCAGGACGCACGGTCAGGAGGAAAGGACCATCAGGGACATCTGAAGCAGGACTCACTCCAGATGGAGGGGCAGGTCTGTGCTGGGCGCGGGCAGTGGCACCCTGATTGCTGTGCTCTGGGGGGAGCCAGGCCGCTGGTGCATGGACCTCGGGGGACCAGCACCTCCCGAGGGCAGAAGGCAGATGTGGCCCCAGGGAAGGACGGAGGAGACCCTTCCCAAGGGCCCGTGTGGACTCGGGTCTAGGCGGAACCTCGTCCCGGGCTGGGGTGGCAGGTCCATGGTCAGCAAGGCCCAGCCTGTCCACAACCTTGGTTCCACCCCCACGCTGCAGAAAGAACCCCAAGGACCCCCAATCCCACTCCCTTCGCTGGGACCCCCGGAGCCCTGAGCACCAGCTGGAGCCTCCTGCCCTGACCCTGGGTGGGCGGTGCCTGGGATCCCGCTACTGGGAGGGCGGGACCTCAGTCGGAAGTGCCCAGGGGCAGCTGTGACCAGCCTGGGACAGTGGGCAGCACAGGTGGACCATCCTCCCCTTGCCCCTGCATCCCCCAGGGACGGCCCGAGAGAACCAGAGCATCCCTTGGCCGAAAGGCAGAGACGCCAGGGCAGACGGGCAGCAGGCAGCTGGGCACACCGTGGGCAGGACCTGCGTTCCTGTGGACAGGGAGGGAGCAGGGCCAGGCCTGGACGCACACTGGAGTGCCCCCCAGCCCAGGAGGGAAGGGGGCACCGACTCTACTGCAGGTGGGACCGGGGACATCAGGAGGTCCCAGGGTCAGGAGGCAGCCCCCTGGAGCCGTGTCCAAGGGACAGAGCTTTAGTTTGGGAGAGAGAAGGTTCTGGAGAGGGAGGTGGGCCGGCTGCTCGACTGGAAGAAGGCAGATTTTGTTGGATTTCACTACGATAGAGAGTGAGTGCCCAAGAGTCGGGAGACCACACGGCAGTGCCCACTGGAGCCTGCCTGGCACTGTCAAGGGCCATCGGCCACGACCGTCCTCCTAGACTGTCCACCCACTGCTCAGTCCGCTGTCCAGTGGGCCCCGTGGAGCACCATGGAGGCCCTCGGGTCCCGGGTGTGGGTGCTCCCTGGTGGGACCTATGGGCGCTGGACGTCCTTGATGGGGCCGAGGGCACTGGAGAGGGCCTGTGTGGAGGAGGTGCCCACTGCAGGGCTGCCCACTCGGGCAGTGAGCTGGGCACACAGCACGCCGTTTCGTGTTTTGAAACTTTCTGGAATTTTTTCCCCAAATGCTTTCCACCCAAGGCAGGTGGATCCCGGGGTAGGCCGGCTGCGTCCTGGACAGGCGTGGACACACACCAGCACGCGAGGCCCCAGAGCAGGCTCAACGGGATGTGGGCACAGCTGACCCGCCAGCCCTGACCTGCAGGGGTGCAGGTGGGGCTCCGGCTTGTGCTCCCTGTGTGGGTTCAAGACAGACCCCAAAGAAAGGCCAGCGGAGGGACTCTGCCCGTCCTGTTGGCGGCCTGTGCCTGGCTGGACCTGACGACCTCTCGGGTCCTCCCCACCGAGCCCCGAGTGCAGCCTGACCCTGGCACCAGGTCCAGCGAGGGGCTTGTCCACAGTGCCTGGTGTCCGTGGAGATGTGGCCCCTGGGGCAGCTGAACCCTGAGAACGGGACCTCCCGTCCTGGTGGTGCTGGAGGTCAGTGCTGAGGACGCACCAGGGCTCCACCCTGAGCCACGCCCAGCCCTCACTTTTCATCTGGAGACAGGGTCTTGCTAAATTGCCCAGACGGCGGGGTCTTGGGATCCTCTTGCCTCAGCCTCCCAGGTGGCTGGGAAGACGTGTGAGCCCTGTGTCCGGCTGAGGAGGGTCTTTGCAGATGGAATCAAGATAAGATGAGGCATTCGGGTGGACCCTAAGCCCAGTGACCAGGGTTTCAGAAGAGGAAAGGCCCACAACTCTAATCTCAGCGACCCCGGAGCCCAGGACAGGAGGATCCCGAGCTCCTGGCCAGTCTGGGCAGTTCAGCAAGACCCTGTCTCAAGACAAAAGATAAGAAGGACTGGGCGCACCTCATGGTGGAGCTGGTCACTCCCGGGGGACAGAGGAGGGGCCGTGCCCAGCAGAGAGCCCTGCGTTTACGGTCAAGGGCCTGAAGCCAGAGGCCAGAGGAGGCAGCCACGCAGGAGGAGGCAGGGGTGGGCACTGTCCCCCAGACCAGTCACCACCAGGGGCTGCGAGGGGCGGGAAGGGCCCTCCTCCTGCCCATTGAGCCTCCCGAGGGGCCAGTGTGGCCCTGTCCTCATTCGATTCCATGCTCTGGTCTCCGGAACCGAGGGAGAGGCCGTTTCTGCAGCTTCAAGCCCGAGGCCAGCTCAGTGCCCGCCGCCCTCCGCAAAGCAGTCACGGCCCAAAACCAGGGGCGGCACATCCACCAGGAGGCCTGAGGCCTCTCAGTGCCACGTGGGGTCCTGGACAGTGTCCCGGGCAGGAAGTGGGCCTGGGGCCCTATGAGGGGTCCGGAGGAAGCCAGCCTCCACAGGCACGGATGTGGAGGCTGGCCTCCAGTGCAGCCAGAGTTGGCCACCAGGTGAGGCAGGCTGGGCAGGCCCACTGGGCACCTGGGAGCCGCTGAGCCCCATCACAGGAGTTTCTGGGTGTCCACGGGCTCTGAAGCTGAGGCTGAGTTTTCAAAGGCGTGTCTGGTGCAGGAAGGTGGGCGGCTGGGGCCCCAGGGTCGGCCTCGGTCAACCCTCCCTAGATGGGTGGCCTGCAGCCCGTGACCCCCAGAGGCAGTGGGCAGCACTCCGCCTGCAGCTTGGCGGGGGCGGGGGGTGAGGG
>JAJEJO010001766.1:40470-72937 GCA_020662805.1 Glaucomys volans
TGGAGGAAGGGGACAGGGCACACAGGTGGTGTGACCTGGGGACGCGCTGTCCAGAGGAGACTGCAGGCACAGGCCTGAAGGCCAGGGAAGTCCCTCGGTGCCGAGGCAGGGTGGGGACAGGCAGGCCGTGCAGGCTCCAGCAGGCTGGAGGGAGGCTTTAGGCCTTGACCCTGAGCGGTGGGAGCCATGGAGGGCTGTGGGCAGAGGAGGGGAGGCCTGGTTCAGGAGCTCAAGGGGGCTTTCCACAGGGAGGGCAGACCACGGGGGGCCAGGGCCAGGACCGGGTGGAGGTAACTGTGCTAGGCCAGGTCCGTGGTGGCAGCTGGGGAGAGGGGGGCATGCTGGAGATGTGTTCGGGAGGCAGAGCCGGCACCCCTGCCTGCAGAAGGGCCAGGGCCTGTGGCGGCTCCACTGATGCCTTCAGGAGCCCAGGGCCAGGGACGCAGGGCCAAGGCCCCTGCCCGCTGCCCAAGGCCGAAGCCCCACGACAGTCACTCTGCTGTGTTCACATCTGCAAAACAGGCGCAGGGCCAGGAAGCTGGCCCGGCAGCTGGTCACTCCGCCCCGGCCTGGGGGACCCTGGCCTGGGGCTGTCCTAGGGCGGGAAATGGGGACCAAGGCCTTCTGCCTGGCCGGGGAGTCAGCGCAGGAGGAACTGCGACCAGCAGCGGAGAGGGAAGGGGCGGCGGGAAAGGGGAAGCGGAGCAGGCGGGCTCTCCCGCCACCCGCCAGGCCGCTGCCCGCCAGGCCTGGCCAGCTCCCTCTGCGTCTGAGGGCCACGCAGCCAGGTGGCGGCCACCTCCTGGGCCTTCCCTGTGTCCAGTCTCTTGGACTCAAGGTCCAGGAAACAAACTCTCTGCAGCGAAGGCTGTAGGCCGGGCGCTGGGAAGCTGGCAAGGTGGGCATGGGGCGCAGGCTGGTGAGGCCGGTCCGGCCATCGGGCTGCGGTTCTTGCTTCTTAGGGGACTGTCCCCTGGAGGCCTTGGGCGTGGAACTGGCTCAGGAGAAAACCGGGTGCGTGCCTGCGAAATACGCCACGGGCGGGCAGGCGCCCTCCCGGCAGCGAAATCTCCATCGCACCCGTGGAACCCGCGGCAGCGCGACCGTGGGGGTCACACGCGGATCGACCGCGCTGCCTGGTGGCGGGCCCCCTGGCACCTGCGGAGCCCGTCCGTCAGGGACCCAGCAGGTGGAGCGAGCGCCCGGCGGAGGAGCGGGCACGCGGTCACCACGGCTGACCAGCGGCCGGCGGTTCACGCCCTCGCTAGAGCGGGCTTCTCTGGTCCTGGGGACGGAGCCCAGGGTGCTGGCCCCATGTCGTCGGGAGGCCGGGTCTCACTCCAGGCCTGGGCTGCGCTCCGCTGCCAGGCTGGGGGCCTTGCGACCCTCCTGCCTCAGCCCCAGACATTGGAGGCGGGCGTGGCCCCTGGCGCAGGCCCCGCCCCATCAGCTGACTGGTTAAAAGGCTCCTGGCGGCTGTGCGCATGCGCAGCTGCCGTAGCGCCTCCTGCCTGCAGCGAGCTTTGATGGCCTCAGAGGCCCCATGGACCGCTGACCTGCAGCATCCACGCTTGTGCAAACGTGTTCTGTGATGTTCGCACAAGAGCAAAATCACCTAACGATGCAGTCCCCAAGTGTCCCACTGAGCACGGTGGACAGGCTGAGGTCCCAGCTATGCAGGAGGCCGAGGCAGGAGGATCACCTGGGCCCAGGAGTCCAAGGCAACCTGGGCAGCGCAGTCGGATCCAGAGGGAGGGAAGGAAGGAGGGAAGGGAAGAAGAGAAGGAAGGAAGGAAGGAAGGAAGGAAGGAAGGAAGGAAGGAATTCATCTGCCCCCTCGTTAACGCATGTGTAGGCACATGTGTGTGCATGTGCGAGTGTGTGTGCATGTGTGTCCTCGTGTGCATGCTTTGTGCGTGTGCTTGTGTGTGCATGTGTATATTTGCTTGTGTGTGCTTGTGTGCATGTACATGTGTGCATGTGTGTGCATGTCCTTGTGCGTGCATGTGTGTCCCCGTGTGTGTACTTGTGTATGTGTGCGTGCGTGTGTGTGCATGTGTATATGCTTGTGTGCTTGTGTGTGCTTGTGTGTGTGTACATGTGTGCATGTCTTTGTGTGTGCATGTGTGACCTCGTGTGCGTTCTTGTGTGTGTGTGTGCTTGTGTGTGTACACGTGTGCATGTGTGCGTGTGCGTGCATGTCCCTGTGTGTGTGTGCATGTGTGTTTACGTGCATGCTTGTGTGGCGTGTGCAGAGCGAGGACAGGAGTGGGGTGAGATGTGGCCCTGCATACAAGAACCCAGGGGCAACTTTCCCACACGTCTGAAATCATCTCACAGTAAAAAGACTGAAATAGAAACCGGAGTCGCCAGGCAGCTGCCTGGAGCACGGAAGGGCCATGGGGAGACGTTGCTGAGGTCTGCAGTCCGGCCAGTGGACACGGTGATGTGCCTCACAGCCCCTCGTGACCAATGGGGGCTGGTGAGGGGCCGACGGGCCCAGGGGCCTCTGCTGCGACTCTCCTGTGCCTCTAAAGCCATTGCTGGTAAGAAGTCCCCTTGACAACAAGCAAAAGCCCCCAGAGCAACCGTGCAGGGCCCCTGAAGCTCTCGGGACCCTCCACGTGGGCCCCTGTGCCACTGCGTCTCAGACCAGGCCTCACTGGGGTTGCGGGGAGACCCCGGATTCCTGCAGTGGACATCAGACAGCAGCCCTCGGGGAGAGGCACGCACTCCCAGGAGGCTCCAGAGGCTGCGACCTTGAGCATGGAAGCTGCAGCGACCTGGGCCGGCAGATGTGGCCGCCGCTCCTGGCCCCTGGCTGGCACGCAGGTGAGCACCCTCCTGCCCCACTCTTGGCTGCCTTTCCTGGGGAGACCAGTTCTGGGGTGCAGAGGGAATGGTCTCAGGTTGGATGCCACCCAGCTCCACCCAGCTCAGTGGGGAGTCACGGCCTCCTGTGCCAGGCTGCACCTGACGGCCAGCTACCTGGACCCTGCTTCTGCCGGGCCTGGAAGTTCCCTGGCCGCCTGGATGGTCACTGTCATCGTCATCATTGCAGTGGGTGCAATTCAACCTGCCGGCTCCCAGGCCCCAGGCCTAGACCCCGCATCCTGGTCATTCCTCACCAACTCCCACTGTTCTTCCATTTGCAAAGGAGACAGGGGATCAGAGAGTTCGGGAGACTTGCCCAGGGCCACACAGCTAGGAGACAGAGGGGTCACTGTGGAGACCTCCTGTTTCCAGGGGCGCGGGGCTGCTGGACAGTGCCCGCAGGAGCCGCACGGCCGGGCGGGCTTCCACCACTTTCCTCCAGCCGGGGTCCCCCAGAGGCAGCAGGCCGCTGTCTGGGCTGACCTCTCGTGTTCATCAAAGACAAAAATAACGACAGTGATGACCAGGACAATCCTGGGGCAGTGCACAATAGGGACTCTGGGACTCCTGGGTGGGCTGCGGCCCGGAGCCTGGGAACACTGGGGACCTGTGTGCCGCCTGTCACCATCCTGAGGCCAAGAGGTGCCTGGCAGAGGTGGGGGTCTGCCTTAGGACACCCAAGGGGCCGGGGCCCCAGCGGGCAGCACAGCCTGGACAGGAAGCAAGTGCTTCCTCCCAGGAATGGAGGAGGAAGTGGAACCAGCGATGCCAGGAAGGAGCGGCAGGGGTGCCAAGCCCTGCGTCACGAGTCTCCAGCGTCTCGCCCACCGGGGAAGCAGGGAGCCCGGCTGGGAGGAGCGGCGGGCAGGAGGCTCGGCCACTCAGCCTGGCTCTGGCCCAGGCCCGCGGCTGATCCCAGGGAAATCGGGTGCCTCCCTGGGCCTCAGTGTCCCCATCCGTCACTGGGGTCTGTGGCTCTTCTCCTCCCGAGATGGACAGAGCTGTGAGGAGTGCAGACTGGACCCGATCTCCGCTGGGTGGCCCTGGGTGACGTGGTCCACCGCCCTGGGCCTCAGCTCCCAGCCGACCGCTCCGACAGCAGCTCTTCCTCTCTGGTGAGGAGTGCCTGTCGGGACAGCCTCACCCCCTTTGCCAACTTCCTCAAAAGGATCTGTCACCTCCAGGGGAAAAAATCTCTTTTAGATTCGATTCCTGTTTTCAGGGCGGGGGGTGTGGAGGCAGTCGGGGCTGGGCCCCCTGGCACAGCGGCTTCCTGGCCTGTGGCTGCTGAGCGGCACCCATGGCGGAGCCACCGGGACTTTCCCAGCTCCAGGAAGATGTCCCGTAACCTCTGGGGAAAATCCCCGAAACACCACCCACCCTCATTCCGTCCCGTCCTTTGGAAGCGTCTCTGGGCAGTGCCCTGCTGGGCTCACCACCCGAGGGCGGGCGGCCAGGGTCCTGCACATGTGTCGCTGTGTAACTGGAGGGACAGAGTAAGACCCCAGGAGCGAGGAGGCCAAAGATTGGGGGGGCTGCCTGGAGGCAGGGTGTGGGGTCTCTCCGAAGGTGTGCTAAGGGCTGAGGCCGGGGAGTGGAGGCTAGGGCGAGGAGGCCGATGCCCTATAGCCCCGGGGGGGCAGGGGGAGCCTGGATGTGCCAGGACAGATCTCTGAAACCCGCCAAGCCCCCGCCTGAGGGTCCCCAGCGGGGTAGACACACTGTGAAAGCCAAGAGTGAAAGGGGCCCCACCACGGAGTCTACAGACAGCAAGGGGCGGATTATAAAGGAGTCACACCAAGACATGGGCGACCGAGACGGAAGAGAGGAGTCTGTGAAAGATGCAAAGGGCCAAAGCTCACTTAAGGAGGAGCCGATTGTCCAGAGAGCCCCAATAATGAGAGTGGTAGAGCTGAGCACACCGTCTGGTGCCCACACAGCAGCGCTGGTCAAAGACACCAGGTGGAGGTTGGATCTGTAGAAGAGTCACTGGACAGAGAGATCTTTTGAAGACAAAGACATTTTTGCAGTGCTAGGGACTGAACCCAGGACTGTCCCACCACTGAACTGCATCCCAGCCCTTTGCATTTTATTTTGAGACAGGCTCTTGCCAAGTTGACCAAGCTGGCCTCAAACTTGTGATCCTCCTGCCTTGGCCTCCCAAGCTGCTGCGATTACAGGTGTTCCCCTGTGCCCGGCAGTAATTAAATTCTTAATTAGAGAGCTTGCAGGCTCAGACGGCTTTGTCATTTATGCTACCAAACATTAAGGAGAAAAGGAAATGCTGAGCACCCCTCAAGGGAGCCCAACTCTGCCGCTGAAGGGTCACTAGAAGGTACCGGAGTGCAGCCCAGGGCAGGGCGGAGTGGGTGTGCTGAGCCCGGACTCTGTGCCACCCCAGAACCAAGTGGGAGAAAATTCACTTCACGGTTCAGCAAGGGGGGCTCTGGGGACGGCCCCACTGTGGCCTTCTCTCCCCAGGGGCTGCCTCTTCCCACAGGGCAAGGGAAGGACAATACCACGTCCAGCGGAGTGGCCAGCCCAGGGCAGCCACATGTGAGCTCAGAAGACCTGGGGCTCGTCCTGACCCAGCCCAGGGCTCAGGGATCCCAGGAGACCCTCCAAGCCTTGGGTCCCCTGAGCAGGGGAGGGGTGCGCACAGCAGCCATGGGCCCTGAGGCCTCAGAGCTCAGGACCTCGGGCCTTAAGATCCAGCCACCTCCAACTCAGGGCGCCTGTCGTGCGGCTTCCACTTCCTCACCTGGTTGGGTTTTGGTACTAAGTCTTCTTGGTGCCGGAAGTTATTTCCTTCGCCTGAATTTACCCCAGTTACCACCTGGTCCTCCCTGGAAGGCAGACCCGCTGCCCACTCTGCCCACGGCCCGAGTTACCACCCGGATCTCAGCGCAGGAATGAATGGAGCAGCCCGCGGCGTGGGTCCTGCCCGAGCCAACCCCGCGCAGGACGGCGGACGCGGGCGCAGGGGGGCCTGGCCTCGAGTGGAGGCGGCGGCTGCGCGCCCCTCCCGGCGGCCGGCCGGCCGGGCGGGTTGGCACCTGGGCTCGCCCTCATTCCCGGGCCGTGACACAGGCGGCAGGGCGTGGCGGGCTGCCCTGCGGGGGCCTGGGCGCTCGCCCCTCACCGGAACTTGGCTTTTCCGCGCGCCGTGCAAGACCCTGTCTCCGGGCTGTAGGAGGGTCCCGGCCCCTGGGGCTGCCCGCGGCCTCCTGGCCTCCCGGCCTCCCGGCCTCCGCGCCTCCCCGGCCGCGCTCACCCAGCAGCAGCAGCTTCAGCTCCCCGCGGTCTTGCTTCTTCTGCTCCAGGAGGATCTTGTTGATCTCCTGGTCGATCCGGGCGGCTGCCTTCTCCTCCTCCGTCATGCACCAGGGGCAACAGCGCCAGGTCAGCGAGCGGGCCATGCTGCGGGGCCTCAGCGGGCACCGGGGGGCATCGCCCCGGTCCGCCGGGCAGGGCACCCCAGCGGCGCGCTCGGGACGGCGGCCTCCTCGGTCGCCCAGGCCCCCGACGTCCCTGCTGGGCCCGCGGGAGCCGCGGGCGCGCACGAGGCCGAGTGCTGGGAACGGGGCGGGCCGGGCGGAGCCGGGATGTGGGAGGCGCCCGCCGCGACCTGCCCGCCGCGCCACAGGTAGGTGGAGGCCGGCGGCCGCGCCTCCCGCTGCCGGGGCCTCTCTGCTCCTGGGGACTTCAGGACCGGCGAAGCGGCCACCTCGCCATCCCGCGGGTTACAGCCGAGGAAACCGCGGCCCCAGCCGGCGGGACGCTCACCCCTCGCCTTGGGCCAGAGCTTGAGAGCGCGGGCGGATTTAGGGAGGGGCGAGCCTTCCGCGGCACACTTTTAGGGAGCCCTGCTGAGCAGGAGGCGGGGTCCTGGGCTCCAAGACACAGCTGGGGACAAATGGCGGAACTTGCCTAGCATGCAAGTGATAGAACTTCAAAACGCTCTAAAAACATAGGAGCCTGGCCGCCTGGCAGCGCATCCCTATAATCCCAGCGAGTCCGGAGGCTGAGGCAGGAGGATTTCAGGTTCAAGGCCAGCCTCAGCAACTTAGGGACACTTTGTCTCAAAATAAAAAATAAAAAGGGCTGGGGATGTGGCTCAGTGGTAGAGCATCCCTGGGTCCAATCCCCAGCACCAAAAACAAACATAAAATAAATAAAATAAAAATGCGGAGGCTGTGGAATGCCTATACACCGTGGGGTCCTGGGGGCTGGGAGGTCAGGGCTAAAGAGGGCGAAGAAAGGGAGGTGGTCCAAGAACGAGTGGCATCTGGCTGAGTCCAGCCATTGGACACAGGAGGACTGAGGATTGAATCTGGGGGTCACGGGGGTGTCCCAAACAAGAAGTCATCTCCCTCCCACCCATCTCCCTCCCACCCAGGCCTAGAACTACCCTGGGTGGGCTGCTTTCTAAACCCGCAGCTGGAGGGCTCCTCGGTCCCGCAGACCTGGGTGCCCACTCTCCTTCCAGAAGCTTTACAAATCTCTGGCTCAAACACCCCCGGTTCCTGTGAGTGGGGCCTCTGGACAGATGGGGCAGTAGTGAGGCCCAGCAGGGGCGAGTGTCATGCCAGGCCCAGGCCACTGTGAGCAACAGTGCCCTCCCTCCACCAGCTCCCGGGCTTGACCGGCTGCGCCTGCCAAGCACCAGGGAGCCTGCGGTTTCCTTGCTGTTGATTCATAACGAGTGGCAGATGGGAAGTGTGATAGGGGCCCTGCCAGGTCGCCCGGCCAGCGGCGCTGCCTGCCCACCAGCCCCCACCGGATGGCTGCAAGGACCTGCGCCCCCAGGCCAGAGGCCCCGGGGACTTGGCCACTCTGGGGCGGGCGGAGAAGGCAGAAATAGGTGACAGCCCGGCAGAAGCTGGTGGGCTGCAGTGACAAGCACAGGCGGCAGAGCCCCCTCCCCGCTGGCCACAGTGCCGGCCAGGACTTCAGACCCTGGCGCCTGCGCCTTCCATGGCTTCCTCCCTCCGTCCGCTGGGTGGGAGGGCCTCTGCTCAGCTCTCCAGGTTTAAAGGAAACCCCTCTTACAGGCCCCCAGGGGCAAAGCGGCCTCCTGCCCACGTGCTGCCCCTCCTGGGGAGTGCGTCCCCTGCTCTGGGCTCATCTGCAAGCGCAGGGTAAGGACTGGGCCTAGGTCAGCCTTTTTAAACACAGACAGTGGGCGAGGTGGAGCTCGGGGCAGTGAGGCCCTGGGTTTGATCCCCGGAAACAAAACGAATGAAATAAAATAGAACAAAAGAAACAAAATACGGAAACCACATAAACATGAACCACGCCCACGTCCGCGCTGCGAGAGCGTCCCCGGTCCGGGGTGCACGGGCTACGCAGCTGCCCCCAGCCCCGCTCCTCCTCCCAGGGTGAGCCCCCAGGAACTGGCTTCTGACTTCTAGGGTGTTTGCTTCTGTGTTCCAGGTCTGCTTGGCAATAAGATCCATTTAGGGCTTTGACTGGGTTGGTTTTTCGGTGCTAGGGATGGAACCCAGGGCCGGGCCCAGGCGGGCACATCTCCCACGGAGCCATGCCACCTCTGTCTCCCTGAGAATGCCCTCCCATGGAGCCACCCCCATGTGACAGGGGCCTGACAGGCTGGCCTCTTCCCTTTGCACTGGACCTCCCGTTGCTGAGGATGCTGGAAGCACCTTCCTGCGCCCCGGCCCCCTGGGTGCTGCGGATGGAACCCAGGGCCTTGCCTAGGTGAGCGGGCACTGACCGCTGAGCTGCACCCCCAGCCGCGTCATGCACCAGAGGCCTGACAATCCTCCGTGAGGACCTGCCACCCTTTACCTGCTCGTCCTCCGAGGGACCTCTCCATTGCTTCCAGCCCACGGCGATCACGGGCACAGATGCCAAGGGCACTGGTGCCCTTGGTGGTGAAGGTGGGCTTCCGTTCCTCCAGGACGCGTTCCGGGAAGTGGGGCTGCTGGCCAGGATGACCGAGTGTCAACTTGTCAAGAGGCCAGAGACTGCAGAGGAATGGCACCACTTTTGCCAGGATCCAGGTCTACACGACGGTCTCGCTTGCTTTCCTGAGTTCTCTGTTTCCGGTCATCTCGAGTCCACTTGGGCTGCCCCCTTGCTGGAATGCCTCGCTGCCCACAGCCTCCTGGGCTCTGCTCCCTGGTCCCGTGTGTCTTTTCTCCAATCTCACACCCTCTCGGTCACTGCCACTGGGCAGATGTGATGTGACAGTTTGGAGACCGCCGACTTCATGCATCAACTTGACTGTGCCCGGGGGTGCCCAGCCCTGGGGCGAGCCTTATTCCATGATTGTGGGTGTGTCTGCGAGGGGTTTTCTGAATGTGATGGACATTGACTCACTGAACTGTGTGAAAGAGAAGCCCTGGGCCCGCCCGGTCAGTCGGAGGCCTGAATGGACCACAAGGCTGAGCGGGACTCTGGCCTCACTGCCATTGAGCTGGGGTGCTGGCTCTTCTGCCTTCAGACCTCGGCTGCAGCAGGGACTCTCCCTGGCTGAGTCCACTGACCTTCCCTCCGCAGCTTCCATCGCTGCCTCTCCTGGTTCTCAGCCCTTTGCTCTCAGTGTGGAGGCGCCCATCAGCACTCCTGGTCTCTGCCATGCTCACTGCGGGGCTCGGGACTCGTGTGAGAGCCAGTCCCTCATCTATCACCTATTATCTATCATCTATCACCTATTATCTATCATCTATCATCTCGATCATCCAGCACCCGTCTAGCAATCTATCTATTGGGTCTATTTCTCTGGAGAGCACTAATACAGTATTCCTAAAATAAGGTAGTGTATTGTTCCACCTTTTGTTCTTTTTCGAAATTGCTTTGGTCATTGTAGTTCCTTTCATTTTCCATGTCCATTTTAGAATCTTTTCTCTATGTGTGCACAGAACCCTATTGGAATTGTGGCTGGATTGCATTAAATTCATAGATTTTTTAAAGGAGAATTTTAAGAGCAGTTTAACTGTACTGTCTGCGATCCATGAACATGGTATGCTTTTCCATTTATCTGAGTTTCCTTCGGTTTCTTTCGCCAAGCTTTATACTTTTCAGCATATAGACCTGCATGCGATTCATTCATGCTTATCCATAAGTATTTCATTTTTGGAGCTACATTGTTTCTCAGTCGGGGTTTCCAGTTGCTCACTACTACTGTATAGAAATATAGTTGATTTTTGTATGTAGACATTTTATCTTGCAATTTTGATAAACTCACTTATTAATACCAGAATCTTTTTCATTTTTTGTAGATTCCTATGGATTTTCCATGTAGACAATTGTGTCACCTGTGAATAGTTATGTTTTCTCTTTTTCTTTCCAATCTGATTGACTTTTGCTTTTCTTTACTACGGCATGTGTTAGGACTTCCAGTGTGATGCTGACTAGGAATGGTGAGTGTGGACATCTTTGCTAGCTCTTGATCTTAAAGGGAAAACGTTAAATCTT
The DNA here is from genome assembly GCA_020662805.1 of Glaucomys volans. Taxonomy (NCBI): domain Eukaryota; kingdom Metazoa; phylum Chordata; class Mammalia; order Rodentia; family Sciuridae; genus Glaucomys; species Glaucomys volans. The sequence goes on from JAJEJO010001766.1 coordinate 50,785, forward strand.
TCACCAGTTAAGTACGATGTTAGCTGTAGTTAGTGCATTCGTGTGGGGTGTGAGTGTGTGTGCACTTACCAATTCTCTTTCTCGGGTTGAGAAAGTTTCCATCTATTACTGATTTGCTGGGAGTTTTTAGCGTGAAGAGCTGTTGAACTTTGTCAAGTGCATTTTCTTCATCTCTTGATGTGATCGTGTTTCCTTTTGTTTGGATGACAAGCTATTTTCCATTGATGTTTTCTGATGTCAAACCTTCCTTGCATTCCAGGGATGAACCCCGCCTGGCTGTGATGTGCTCTTCTTTTTGTAGACGCTGGATTGGATTTGCTGATGGTTGTCAGGGGTGCTGTGTGCGCGTGGGGGACCTGCTCAGTGGCTTCCTTATGCTGTCTTACCTGACCTTGGTATTGACATGATGCTGGCCTCAGAAAGGAGGTGGGAATATCGCATCCCCCTCTATCTTCTGGGAGAGGCAGGGGGTTTTGTTGCTGTTGTTGCTTTAATATTTTTCAGTTGTCAGAGGGCCTTTATTTTTATTCATTTATATGCAGTGCTGAGATTTAACCCCATGCCTTGCACATGCTAGGCAAGCGCTCCACCACTGAGCCACAACTGCCCAGATGGAGGTTTGATGCTATTTATTTCTTAAACGTTTGGTAGAATTCACCAATGGAACAATGTGGGCCTGAAGTCTTTTCTTTGGAGGACTTTAACTCAAATTCTACTTCCTTAATAGGTGTAGGACTATTCTGGTTATCTATTTCTTCTTGAGTGGGTTTTGGCAGTGTGTATCTTCAAGAAATTTGTCCATTCCGTCATGCAGTTCTTGGTAGTGTTTTGGTTCAGGGGTGCTTAATCACAGAGCCACATCCCCAGCCCTTTTTATTTTTTATTTAGAATTTCACTAAGTTGCTTAGGGTCTTGCTTTTGCTGAGGCTGGCTTGGAACTTGTGATCCTCCTGCCTCAGCCTCCCAAGCCACTGGGATTACAGGTGTGCCCCACTGCCCCCAGCAATGCATGCATATTTTTAGACATGATCTTATTCACATTCAATGAACTGCATAGTGTGTAAAAAACAGCTTTTGTATGCACGGAGAGACAAAAAACCTGTAACTTCCTTTCTTGCAATAATCACTTTACTGCAGTGGTCTGGAGCCAAACCTGTAATATGTGTGGGGCACACCTGCAAAGACCTTTCTTTTTTCTGATATAAGCACTTTAATGCTATAGTCTTTCCTTGAAGCTGATTTAGCTGCACTGTACAAAAATTTTTGAGACAGGGTCTTGCTATGCTGTCCCGCGGGCTCGAGTCTCCTCCCTTGACCTCCTGAGTAGCCGGGGTCACAGGCACATTCCACCCTGCCTGACTTGCATCCTGCAAACTTTGATAGGTTCTATTTTCTCTTTCATTCAGTTCAAAGAATTTTCTAATTTCCCTTGAGGCTCTTGAACCCATGGATAGTTCAGGAGTGTGTTGCTCAACTCCCGACTTTAGGAGGATTTTCCAAGAAGCCTTCATCCTGTTGGTTCACAGATCCAACCTGTGATGGTCCAGCCGTGGCAGGTTTGTTGGGAATGTGGCGATCGGGGCGGCCACTGCCTGCCCGCCCGGCCCTGGCCGGGTGTGACAGCGAGCCTCCTCTTCCTTTCAGCCCTTTCCAGTTCTGCTGTGAGTGCGCATCTTGGATGCTGGGGTTCTCTTGGTGGCTCGTTCTCTTCCTGCTCCTTCCAGTGCTGGGGGGAGCCCAGGACCTCACCGCGCTGCCCCATGACCCCACGCAGCTCCGCCCCAGCCTCCCTTGTCCTCCCGCACAGATTTACACAACTGAGAAGCCAGAAAGGCGGTGTGGGTTCTGCCATTTGTCATGGGCCCACTGCAGGGTGTGCCCAGAGCTGGCCCAGGGCCAGCAGGCGTACGCAGCTCTTCCCCAGAACGGGGTTCACACACCCAACCAAGGGAGCCACTCTGTCTACCCAAGGGACAGGTACACTGTGGCAATAAGGGCTCCCTCTGAGCCTGCTTCCCCTTTGGAAGGAGGGTGACCGAGGCTGTCCCTCCAGGGGTGGGGCATCGGACAGGCCAGGTGCCGCCTGGGGCGACGCCTGCTGGATGCAGGGGGCACAGCACCCACCAACACTGGCCTCTGCGGCTGCCTCCCGGGTGCCCTGTCAGGAACACTCCCATCTGCCGACCAGCCAGGCCAGCTCCCGCCCTCAGCCCCCAGCCTGTCCTCCCTGCATCAGCTGCCAGAGGGTGCCCGCGAGCGCCTGAGCCAGGCCCCTCCCCCCCAGACACCCAGCCCCCTCCCCTCCTGCCGCCCTCTCCCCCTCCCTCCTCCCTCTGCTCCAAGCCACAGGTTCCTCACTGAACCTCCAGCTTCCAGGCTTGTCTTGCCCCTGGGCCTCCGCCCAGGCTGGGCCTCTGCTGAGACCACCTGCCTCAGGTGAGTGTGGCTCCTTCCTTTCTGAACAGACCCAGGGTGGCCCTTGCCCCCTCCTGCCGGGCAGGGTGGCCCTTGCCCCCTCCTGCTGCCCCCATCCCTCAGGGTCATACTGGGCCTGTGATGATCAGTAACACTGGAGGAGGGAGAAAATGGAACCTCCACACAGCTGGGGAGATGGTGGGGACATGGTGCAGCCACTGCAGGAAGACAGCAGTTCCCCAACAGAACTGCAGGGGGCCAGCGGCCATGCTGGACACACAGCAACTGCATACCCAGGACCGAGAGCCGAACACCATTAAGGGAGCACCATCCACAACAGCCAGGTGGAAATATCCAGCAATAACCCGCAGTGCATGGCTATTGTGGTCCATCCATGTGGTGAAGTATTATGCAGCCATGAAAAGGAAGACAGTCCTGCCACCTGCTACAACCGATGGACCCCACGGATACCTATGTGATTAAGTGAGCCAGGCCCCCACCCACAGGAGGTCCCTGGAGTCATCAGATCCACAGAGACAGGAAGTAGCACGTGTGTGCAGGGCTGGGAGGGGAGGGTGCTGGGGTGGGGTGGGTGGGGACAGGGGTGTGGTGAGGGTCGCTCAGCACTGCAAGTGCTCATCCCTGAACTGGGTGCTAGGACGGGCCAATGGTAGGCGGTGGTGCCTGTGACCAGGCTGTGTCCTTCTCCGAGAAGGAAGTACTACCTGCGGGCAGAGCAGAGGGCGCCGCCAGCCAACAGCCCCTTGGCAGACGCGGAGGGCACACCTGCCCCGCACGGTCCTGGGGGCTCTTGGGTCCAGTCCCCAAATAACATGGGCCTCCAAGCAGGCTGTACATCAGGGGCCAAGCAAGGTGACCCCTGGGGAGGTCCCCGAGGTGGACAGCACACCAGAGCCAGGTGCAAGGCGGGCGAGGACCTGGAAGTGGGCTGGCCTGGCTGCCTTCACCGCCCCCTTGGCCGGCGACCCGAGGCAAGCGGACAGGCACAGCGTGTAGGAACCGAGTTTATTCCAACTTAAAACAATGCATTTCAAGAGAAAGATATGAAAGTCGTTTCCATCAGGAACCTCTGGATCAAGAGGTCAGCGCCCCTGACCTGCTGCAGGGACCCTGGTGTCCCTCCCTCAGCCCAGGAAGTTGGCGTGAAGCCCAGACGCGCCCTGCTCCTCTGTCCCCAGCACGCCGACACGTCACTTCACGTGACGGAAGGCTTAAAACTGGCTCTGACAGGAAGTTCCTCACAGGCGAGGGCCCGCGGCGCCCGGGCCAGCAGCCGGCCACGTCTCAGACACACAGCCCATGGTGGTCGTTTAGAGGGGACCCAGGGCGAGGACAGAGCAGGACGGGAGGGGCCGACCATGCGGCCGGGCTGGCGCAGGGGCCGCTGCCTTGGCTCTGCTGGGCAGAGGGCCAGCCCGGGGACACTTGGCATGCCACCCCAAGAGGGGTCAACACTGGGCTGGTGGGGGACCCTGCCCCCGATGGCCCAAGTCCTCCTCTGGTGACGCTGAGATGCCCTGGGTGAGGACCCTGCCCGGCCCCGCTGCCAGGGCTTTTGGCACAAACTCTCCCAGGAACACGGAGCACAGGGAAGGAGCCCTGCTGGAGCCAGAGGGGGGACCCCACTGCCACCTGGGCCACTGCGGGGCCTGCCCAGGCCTGAGGGGGCAGCTCGCGCTGGCTCTCTGTGCCTGTCCAAGCCCCGAGCTGCGGCAGGCTCCCCGGGGGCCAGGGACGAAGGCACCGCTGGCATCCCCTCCAGGAGGGGCGTGCACAAAGCCAGCAGGACAACAGACACCGTGGGTCGGAGGACCACGGATGAAAGGCCACTTCCGCCCCAGCACAGCCCTGCTCCGCCTCCAGTCCCAGGGAGACGCGGCGTCCCTGAGGACCGGGACTGGGCCCGGGCCCGGAGGCCACTGGGGGCTGGGGCGCCAGCTGCCTCCTTCCCCCGTGCCTGGCCAGTGCGGGCCCTTGATGGCCTGGCAAAGTGCAGGTGCTCGCTGCAGGCTGGGGGGACAGTGCTGGGGACAGCCACCCCCACCTTTCCTCCCTGTTTCTGGGGACAGACCTGAGAAGATTCTGAAAAAGTCCCCACTCTACTCTCACTTTCCAATCCGGTGACAACAAGAAAATGGAGCAGAGCAGAAGCCCCACCTCCGGGCACCCGCCGTCCCAGCCTGGGCCGGGCACCAGCAACAGGGCCCCAGGCCCCCAGGAGACCCAGGCCCTGCCTGGAGCCCAGCGCAGGAAGCCCAGAGTCCCCGGTGCCGGCACGCAGGGCTGAGGTCACCAGGCACCGTGGGGTCTCTTCCCACCTGGGAGCCAGGGAGCTGAGATTTTTTTTTTTTCTCAAAAAAAAAAAAAAAAAAAAAAAAAAAATAAAATATATATATATATATATGTAGGTCAGGCACTTCCGGGGCGGGCGAGGGGTGCCACCCCCACTTCTTGGAGTCCAGGGAGCAGGGCGACACGCAGGCCGCGAGGACTCAATAACTTAGAGAAGGGCAGGTTCTCAGGCTCCAGGTCCCGCCCCACGGCTGGGGGCCGAGGACGGAGGCCGGGAGGGCGCGGGGAGGCCGGCTCGCGGGGTCCCACCTGCCTCCCATTTCTTTTTTGTTTGTTTTTCTTTTTTTAAGAAAAAATCGAGCCACGAGTCAAGGCCAGTGAAAGATGGCGTCCGTCGTCCGTCCGTCCGTCCGTCCGTCGGCCGCGCGCGCAGCAGCGCTCACACCAGGTTGTACTCCTTCAGGTTCAGCTGCAGGATGGTGTCCTTGACGGCCGCGAACACGAAGCGGATGTTCTCGGTGTCGGTGGCGCAGGTGAAGTGCGAGTAGATGATCTTGTCGCTGTCGGGGTTCAGGTCCACGAACATCTTCAGGATGAACTCCCGGGCGGCCTGCGCGTCCCGCTGCGGCCCTGGGGCGGGACGGGGTTGAGGCTCCCTCTGGCCTGGACCGGGTCCTGCCCGAGCCCCCTCGGCCCTGGCCCAGCTCCCTGGCCTCGGCACAGCACGGGCAGAACCCCCGCTGCCTCTCAGCGGGGCCCTCGTCCTGCTCCTCGTCCTGCTTCCCCGGCCTCCCCGCACCCAGCCCACCCCACCTGGCCCTCCGCCTCCCCTCCAGGACCCTGGCCGACGACCTTCCCGGGTCAGAGGGCTCTGCTGAGGGTGACGGCCTCGCCAGCCCCCGACCTTCAGGGCAGCCCCACACAGCCACCTCCAGAAAGGGGCTGGGCGGCTGCCAGTGGCTGGCACCTCGTGGCCTGGCAGACCGCGGGGCAGGCCACAGGCAGCACTGCTGACCGGCAGCGGGTCCTCTTGCTGGGAGTCCAGCGGCCAGGCCACTCCATCCGCCCACGCAGGGCGCCCGCGGGCCCGCCTGGAGCCAGCACTCCAGGGGCCGGGCCTCCATGCCCACCAGCAGCCGCCCCACTGCCACCCTGTGGCCACCTCACCAGGAGGACGGGCTGGGCGCTCACCGTCGAACTCGGGGAAGTAGTCCACCAGGTGGGAGCAGAGGACCTTATCCTCCAGCAGGTCCTTCTTGTTGAGGAAGAGGATGACGGAGGAGCTCTGGAACCAGGGGTAGGTGATGATGGTGCGGAACAGCGCCTTGCTCTCCTCCAGGCGGTTCTGCGGGCAGTGCGAGTCTGAGCAACCTGGCCAGGGAGGCCACTGCCCGCGCAGGAGGGCCCGGGACAGGACGGGCACTCACCTCGTTGTCCGACTCCACCAGGACCTGGTCGTACTCGCTGAGGGCCACCAGGAACATGATGGACGTCACGTTCTCAAAGCAGTGGATCCACTTCCTCCGCTCGGACCGCTGTCCTCCAACGTCTACCATCCTGGACAGAAATGGCCCCACAAGCACTCAGCACCCGGGAGACCGGCCCCGACCCTATGGCCACAGCTGCCACCAGATGCTGCTCATGAGCCCAGTCCAGCCAGGTGTGTCCGGAAGCCAGTGAGCACCAGGAGGCCCGTCCCAGAGTCAGCAATTGTCCCCCCGGCCAAGGTGGCGCCACCTCCAATGACCAGTCCAGCCGTCCCAGACCCACAGACGGGAGAGGTGCTCAAGCCCCTCTGGTCAAGTGTGCAGCCGGCTGGAGGTGGCGCTGGCTCAGCACTGGCCTGGCTCCGACACCCTGGGCTAAACCACACCAGGCAGGAGAACAGACACACGGCGCTCGGGCAGGCCCACGCCCCACGCCGCCCTGCGGGGCAGACGTGGGCACATGGGTCCCTGCCCTGTCGGGAGGCCACCAGAGCTGAGCGTGCCCAGGGCAGTGGTGGCTGATCTGTGCCCCAGAAAGGTGAAGATTTCTGAGACCAGAGACCTGGTCAGTGGGGTGGTGGAGACTGCGGGGCACAGACCCCAAAGGGGCCTGGCAGCGCTGTGCAGCGGAGCGGGACAGGCCTGGGCCCTGCTGCCCCGAGTCTGGACCCGCAGAGGACAGAGGCCTCTCCTGGCTGTGGGCAGCGGGCCAGGCGTCCTCTGCAGCCTCGTTAACAAGGAGCCGGGGGCCCCGCAAACCCCAACTCTCATGCCTGCCATGCGCCTCGCCGTCAGGAAATGGCAGCTACCGAGGGCAAGCGGCCGTCCAGGCGCTGGGAGAGGGGCAGGTGCAGCCCCGTCCAGCAGGACAGGCAGGCGGCACCAGAGGGCGAGGGCGAGCTGGGAGACGCCTCGGCACAGCGCACGCGGGCGCTGCTCCCGCTCAGCACGCTGGGACGGGCAGGGCGCAGGCACAACCCAGGGCACAGCTGGCAGAGGGGAGCTGGGCAGGGTGGGCAGGGGCCCAGAGGGCGCAGGTGGACGCAGGTGTGCAGGGGCCTGGCGCACACTGCAGGGGGGTGTGCTCGGGCCTCCGCGTTGGGGCCGAGGCCTTTCCAACCCCAAGGTGTCCCCATGCACAGGAGCCAGGGCGAAGCAACCCAAGGGGACGGGCCAGGGAGAAGCGCAGCAGGAGGGTGCCGGCACCAGGCCGGCCTGGTGGCCTCGTCGACTGAGCTCACAGAGCCCACGGGAAAAAAGGAAGCACGACCCAAAACCTCAGGTCCCACTGAGCGCAGTGGATCTGCAGCAGAGCCTGGGGGGCCGGGACCAGCTCAGAGCATGGACGCAGGCCCGCGCTGGGGAGGGTGGCAAGGGTCCCGGAGCAGCAGGTGGTTGGGCAGGGCTTGGGCCAAGGCGGCCCCCAGGCAGATCCCAGGGCGCGCCCACCGTAGCCAGGCTTCACTGCCCACTTGGGACACCCTGCTGGAGCCTCCTGGGTGTGTGGACCCCCGTGGGCGACACCAGGCCCACTCCAGTCATGTGACCACCACGCACAGGGCCCAGTGAGGGCCCGGAGGGGACTCCATCCACCACTGGTCCCCCAGCCAGAGCGGAGCGGAGCCCAGGGCAGGACCCCAGGGTCTCTGGCACCCGCTGCCCACCCCCCAGCAGGAGGAACTGCGGCCGGGCTGCACCTGAAGATGATGTTCTCCAGGTCGAAGGGGTACTCGATGATGCCGGTGGTGGGCACGCGGACCCGCAGCACGTCCTGCTGGGTGGGCAGGTAGCCCGAGGTGGCGATGCGGTCCACGTCGGACAGGTAGCTGAAACACACAGGCAAGGCTGCTGGGCCGCCTCCCGAGGGGCAGCGCTGGGCTGCGCGCCACAGCCAGGTGTGGGGGCCGGGCCGGGGCCGGGCAGGCTGGGGTGAAGGAGGTGTGCCCACCGTCCTGGGGAGAAGCAACAGGCTGCTTGCTGGAGTTGGGGTCTTGGCCTACGGGCCGGTGGAAGGCCGTCCGGGACCTGGCTGGACATGAGGTGGCCGCAGATCCCCAGGAGGCGAGCCAGCTCCGGGAGCTGGGTGTGCCCGCGCCTGCTGCGCTCCCACTGCACCGGGTGCACCCCGTGGCCTGTGGGGTGCTGCCCACAGGTGCCCACGTCACCTCACACAGCACTCGCTCCTCGGGGCGCTGAATGCCCCCTCGCCCGGGACCCACTGGGACCCACCCTCCAGGCTCCGCTGGGCTCTGCAGTCCTCAGCCCTCCCAGGTGGGTCTGCCGGGCCCTCCTCCCGCCAGGCTGCACCCCCGAGCTCCTGCTGGTCTGGGCTCTGCCACAGTCTCCCCAAAGGCAGGCAGGTGGGGGGCTGCAGCCCACCCTGTCCCTGGGGATCCTGCAGACGGAGGCCCCTGCAGCAGACGGAGCTCGGGGCTCCCCAGGCCCAGGAAGGAGAGGAGCAGCCTGGCAGGGCCCGGGCCGCCCTCCCACCCAGGCCCGGGGCATGGAGTCCTGACGTCATGGAGTCCTACAGAGACACAACCCGCCTGGCGGTGGCGCGAGCTGCGGGAGGGCGCAGGGCGCTCGCACTCACTACTTGGCGGAGTCCGAGAGCTGGAACTCGCGCCTGCGGTCGTAGCACTCCTGGATGCCGGGGTCCTCCCACAGCGTCTTGATGGCCTGCACGTACTGCTGCTCGAACGTCGTCACCTTCTCCACGTCCACCTCCCGGATCAGCAGCGCATTGGCCTGCGGGGCAGGAGGGGGCTGTGAGCTGGCAGGGCCTGGCCCCACCAGGTGGGCAGAAGAGGAGCCCAGGGTGCTGGGAGCAAGCTGGGTGCTGGCGGCGCGGCCTCACTGCCGGGGCTGCACGGAGGACCTGTCCCGTGCGGTTCACACAGGGAGGCCACGGGGAGCCAGCACACGCCTGAACAGAAATGTCCCTGAACCACGGACCACAGCAACCCCACAGAGGGGGACACGGCCCAACATGAGGCCAGGGCAGACAGGTCCACTCCACGTCTCCCAGAGGGGCCAGGGTGCTGCCCCAGGTGCCAGGCCACAGGGAAGCTAGGTGGGAGCTGTGGAGCAGCATCAGGGCAGGTGGGGACCAGCCCTCGCCGGGACAGCAGCACCACCTGCACTCGGAGGGTGGTGCCCACAAGCAGAGCCACACTCGGCCTTGCAGTGGGTGGCCGCACAACCCCCGCTTGCCCATCAGGAGGAGGGCAGAGGGCCAGGCCCGCGGGCACTCTGGCAGAGGTCCCTCTCCTCCACGTGCCCCTCCTCAGACTGTGCGTGGACGTGACCGGCCATGGCATGGCTGTGGGGCTGGGCAGGGCACAACCTGGGCTGAACCCCAAACGGAAAACAAGGGAAGCCTCACTGGCTCGCCACGCCGCTCGCTCTGGGCCGGGACGGCCCACCAGGGCTCCTGGGTGAGCAGGGCGCCTCCGGAAAGCCACCCACCCAACACTGCTGATAGGGACGAGTCTCCTCCCCAAGGGGCAGAGAAACCTTGTCAGCTGGGGGTCGCACACTGCCCACCTCTATGCACCATCCTAGCAAAGCTGCCTCAGGCAGCAGGTGACCAGAGTGCGCCAGGAACTCCATCCACTGGCGCAGCGGCTGTTGTGACCACCCAGACTGATGGGGGCCCACGGCCCAAGTGCACAGCGGGAAGACCGGAGGCCTGGGCAGCGCAGGCCAAGACCACAGCCAGAGACCCCAGCAGGCCCCCAGCCAGGGCAGAGAGGCCCCAGCCCAACACCAGGCTCATGGGGGCCCCAGTGACCTGGAATGGGGGGACTCACACCAAAGAGATGTCCGCGGCCTGGCTGAGTGCCGTGGATCAATCTAGCCACATCTGGGTGACCAGACCCTGGCTGGTGCTGGCCGGGCAAACTGCAAGTTCTGGGCTGAGTTCTCAGCCCCTGAAAAGAGACCTGCATGGCGAGCAGTCCTCATCAGGAGGCAGGGAGGCAGGGAGGCAGGGAGGCCGGGAGGCCGGGAGGCCAGGTGGGCTGAGTGCTGCAGCAGCTCGCGTGTGGGGCAAGGGCTCATTCTCAGCACCTCTCAGCCACTAAAAAAATAAGCTTTAAAAAAGTATCCTTTATTTAAAAAAAAAAAAAAAAAAGAGAGAAGAAAAAGAAAGGCCAGGAGAGTCTCCGGCAAGGGCCACGGGCACGCGGCGGTGGGCATGCGGGTCCTGCGGCCGGCTCACAGCAGATGGCAGGGCCTCAGCAGCCTCCACACCCAGGGACCTGGGGACGCCCAGGGACGCGGACACGCAGAAGCCGGCCTCAGCGGCCAGAGGTGGACGAATGCGCGTGCACAGTGTGCTCCACCCGCACGCGGGAGTGTCCCTCGGCCAGAGCGGGACCTCGTGCTCAGAGAGAGCCCGACACCAGGCCACAGGGTGTGACCGGAGACAGGAGAGGCCAGACGTGGACCTGTGGGTGCAGGGCTGGGGGGACAAAGTGACATGGGGATGGGCTTTCCTTCTGGGGCAACGGGGTGACCTGAACCTGACCGTGGTGAGGGCTCACAACTGCGAACACATCACACACCACCAGCCGGCCCGACGGGCGAGCTGCGCCCATGCCAGTCACGCCGTGTACCTGCAGCTCCTCATCGGGGTCACCAAGAGGCTGCGTGCTGTGTGCAGAGGGCCAGCTCCTGGGAGCCTCACTGCCCCTGCCCAGGTGGCCTGGAGAGGCCGCAGGGCCCCAGCAGCAAAGCAGGGAGCCAACAGCCACTGAGGGACGCTGGGCAGTGCCCACGACAGCAGCCAGCAGGCACCACGCGCCCCACCCCGGCCTGCGCTTCTGGCGCTCACCTGGTTCTGCTCGTACTTGTAGAGGATCTTCAGGGTCTCCATGGCCCGGATCATGGCCTGCATGGCGGTGAAGATGTTCTGGTACACCAGCTTGGTGAAGCCCCGCTTGTCCTCCTCCGAGTAGCCGGCGCCGTGGATGATGCGCATCTGCTTGATGAAGGTGCTCTTGCCGCTCTCGCCCGTGCCTGCGGGGAGGGGGGGTGAGCGCTGCAGCGGCCTGGCCTGACCAGGGACACGCGGCCACCCACGCGGCAGACGCAGAGTGAGGAAGGCTCCTTAGGCGTGGCGTCACCTAGTGATGCTCCCCCTTCGGGGACAAACCCTTCTCTCCTCATGGCTGCCTCTGTGGCCTCAGGCAGCTGCGTCCAGGAGCTCCAAGGCAGCAGCAGTCCTGGAGGTCAGCGGAGAGGCTGCAAGGTCTACGGACGCAATGGGACCACGCGGCACTGCACTGTCACAGTGCCCCAGACTCGAGTCTCACGGCCTTAGAACTTCCAGCGCCCACCGAAGTTCTTTCCAGAGTGGACAGGACTCAAGACTGTGTCACGTGGCACTGATCACCCCACTTCACCTGCCCATGCTGACCTCGAACCCACTCCTCAGCAGCACCTGCTGTGGGGGCCAAACCTGCCCTGCCACCAACACCGCCCCAGCAGCTCCCTCCCTTCCCCTCCCGCCCCACGCCCTGCAGAGGAGGACAGGCACCAGGAATGCGACTTCCAGAGCAGCATCCCCTAGGCACTGCTGACGTCTGGGGACCCGTCATTCTCTGGAAGGACATCTTGGGCACTGGTGAGCGCTGGGCAGCGTCCCCGGCCTCTACCCACTGCCGGGAGCTCCCTGAGTGTGACAGTCAGAAATGTCCCCAGACATCACACCAAGCATCCCCTGGGGCAGAACTGCCCATTACTGCCCCGTCCTGCAGGCTGGCTTGCTGGAAGGTCTTGGCTGGAGAGGGGACAGGCGCACACACCCGAATCCAGCACCCAGACACGGGACCCCGGGGAGGTGGAGAGCAGGTGAGCCCTCATAACTTCAACCCAAAGTACAAGGTCCCTCAAGTCACAAAGGCCTGGGCTATAAGAGAAAAGTGGGACCTCAGGTCACCACCTGGGGCCATGCCGCCCGAGGGGGTAGCAGACACAGAACAGCCAGCTGCTGCCCACACGGGGCCCCCAGAAGCAAAAGCGATGTGCCTGGGGGCAGACTGAGCACCTGCCACTGCACCTGAGATGGGGCCACTCACATTCAGACCAGGGCAGCAAAGACCCCCACCTGCCCCCTCAGGCAGGTGGCCTTTCCACAGCAACCCAGCAGGCGAGTAACCCAGAGGCCAGGAGAAGCCAGGGGGCCGCAGGAGCCCGGGTGTCCGGGGCTTCTGGCTGGCCCAGAACACTCAGTCGTGGCCACGCAGTCCCTGCCGGGCCCAGGGCGCGGCTCGCGGGGTCGGCTGAGCAGCACAGCCCGGCTCCCCCCGCAGCGCTCTGGCCGGCTGGCCTCTTCCCCAGAGTCAGCTCGCCACGGTCGCGCCCTGTCAGCAGCACAGAGGGCTGCAGGCCCGACACTCCAGATGCCTGGGTCCGCTGGGTGGCTCACACCCCAGGACCCCGCTCCTGCCCGATGCCCAGCTGGGCCTTGCCCCTCGCCCTGGCCTGCCCGGACTCCCTTGCGCCAGCCTCACGCAGTGGCCCACCAGGAAGAGGCACCGCCCCTCGCGAGGAAGCAGGCAACCCCTGCAGTCTGGCCTCCTGGATTCGTCTGCAGCATCCTGCCCACCACCTCGGGGGGCATGGGAGGGGATGCCCAGGACCCAGAGCAGACACCATGTCCAAGGCACGCCTGGGAGAGCTCTACTCCAACTGCAAACAGTGGCCCAGCCGGAGCTCCTTCAGCGGGGGACAATTCACAGCCTGCACGCGGTCGCCCACAACAGCGCCCCCCAGGGAGGAGGGAGGCCTGCCGAGGACACCCTGTAGCTCCCGAAGTGACAGAGGCACAGGCGAAATCCTCAGCCCTGAACCCTGGCGTTCAGCGGTGGGAGGCCGGGCCCCTCAGGGTGGCCTGGGATCAGGCAGCTCCCTCGGGCCACAGGGCCCTCTGGGGGCCTCCAGCAGCACAGGGAGCCAGGGCCTGGCGTCCGCGGAGAAGCACCCGGCCCCCAAACTGAGATCGTGACGGAACCTCGGAGGTGGGCATGACGGCGGCCAGGGTCGGGGCAAGGCAGGGGAGGGCATGGGCACCTCCCGGAGCAGTGCGGGGTGGAGGCAGGCCGTGCCCCAGGCCTTCCCTCTCCCAAATGCCACGGCCGGAACTCTGGGCGGAAACCCAAACGCAGTTCTCAGCAAGCACCCAGCACTCCAGACACTGGTCCCCTCTGCGGAGGACACGGGGCACCCGGTCCTGCAGCCAGGCCAGGCGGGGGCTCCGCCGCTCCCTCTGCTGCCGGCCACCCAGCACCCCAGACTGAGCTGAAGGACAGCGGCTGGCCTCCTGGCCCTGCCCCAGGCTCTTCCAAGTCTCCATGTCTGGCACACCCACGTCCCCAAGAGGTCCCCACACAACAGGCAGGCGCTCTGCCACCCGCAGTCACAGTGCTGTTTCTCCGCCAGGAGCCACGGGGTCAGTGGAGCAGGTCCGTGAGCTGGAGCCCGCAGGACGCCCTGGCAGCTCAGTCACCACTAGGAGGGGCCCGAAGCCGAGCTGAGACGGACACCCAGCCAGAGTGAAGAGTCACACTGCGTCTCAAGCAGGCTCCGAGAAGGCCAGCCAGGAGCTCTCCAGTCTCCACCCGCGGAAGGGGGCGAGGGAGCACTCGGAACCCAGGAGGGGGCGTCCTGCACGCAGCAGCCCCGCTGGCCTGGCCGGGTGGCTGGAGGGTGGGTGGAGCATGAGCCGACGACCCCAGGGCCTCCAGGGCTGCTTCCTGCCTCCAGGCCCCAGCCCAGCCCCTCAGAGCCTGAGACTGAGATGGGAACTAAAGGAAGAAGGCCCCCAGGACCAAGGGGAGGCCAGGGCCCACGTGGGCACAGGCACCTGTGGAGCCAGGCCCATGATGACAGGAGGGCCAGGTGGGAGAGGGCAAGGAGCGCCACCGCCACCACCACCGCCCCAGGGAAGGCGACCCTCCTGCAGCAGAGGACGGCAGGAACGCGGCCACAGCCACCACCCAGTTCAGGGGCTCAGAGCCCAGCCCACGTCATCCAGAGGAAGTGACAGACGTAGCTGTCCCTGCAGCTGCCATTTAACAGGTGGAGAGATGGAGGCAGTGAGCTGAGTGCGTCCTGGAGGCCACACAGCTGCGGGCTGCCGGGTCTGAGTGCACTGTGCTCCTGCCAGGGACACACATCCCTCCCGAGTCCACGTGCACCCTCACGGGAAGTGAGGGGACAGTGACGGTCTCTCAGCCAGTCCCAACCTCCAGAGGCCCTGACACCAGGGGCCCCCCAGGTGACGCAACAGCCAAGGGCAGTGACAGAATGGCCCTGACTCATAGCCTGATCTCTCAACACTGGTGGCACTGGTGGCTGGGGGCTGGTGGCAGGGCTGCTGCCCTTCCCAGAGCCTTGAAGGTGCGGACATCAATGCCCCCGCAGCCAGGCCAGGCCACCCTGTTTCATTAAGGACTCTGCAGACTGACCCTGAGGCTGGGTTGGCTGACCCCACCCAATTCAGTCATGTGCCATTCACCAACACCTGTTTTTGAGCACCCTTGTCCCTGCATCCTGGGGACATCAATGCCCTTTCTAAAGCCCCCTTAGAGTCAGGGAGACCTGGTGAGTCCCCAGTCCTGCCCACCTGCCCACCTGCACCCAGCTGTGGGCGTGTGAGCAGGACGCCGGGCTCGGGCACTACGAGCTGCCTGCAACGGGAACAAACGGGAGCTCAGCTTACACGCGGGAAGGCCCACTGCGACGCCTGCTGGGAGGCTCCAGCCCACGTGAGGCACAGCGCCTGCCGCCAGCACACCACGGCAGGAATGGTGGAGGGCAACTGCTCCCCTCGCCATGGCCAGGAACGGGGCAGAGGAAGGGGCGGGTCCCACCAACACCCTTGGGAGCACACCCCAATGGTCTAAAACCCTCCCACCAGTCCCGACCTCGTGAACACTCCACCCACCCACAGCACCGTCTGGGGACCAAGTCTTTAACACCTGGGTCTTTGGGGGACATTGCAGAACCAACCTTAGGCACCTCCCAAGGCATGGGGACAGAGTGTGCCTGCCCAGCTCCCCCGCTGTCACCAGGGAGGCTCAGATGATACAACCAAGGCAGGCGGGTCTCCAGGGAGGCCCAGACCAGTGAAGCCTTCAGAGGAGGCAGGCAGCCCCCGCCCACTGGCCACTGCACACCCCGCAGGCCAAGCACCCTCCTGGCCCTGGGATCAGAGAGGCAGCCAGAGGCCCCACAGGACACAGGCCATGCAGGCGCAGAGGGGACCAACTGCCCATCAGTGTAGACCCTTGAAGAATGAGCAGGAGGTAACAGGGATGGTGGGCCCCAGCATGGCCGCAGCCTTTCGTGCTGTCACCCTCAGTCCTCGTGGTGGTCCTGGAAGGAAGCACCTTTGACGCCAGCAGGACCACACAGGGACACTAGCTTTGGAGTCTAGCAGGACAGAGGCCCAGACACAACGCAGCTCGGCATCTTCCCAGCCGTGGGTCCTTGTGGGGACACTAAAGGGGTCACTAAAGGGGTCACCCACGTGCCAGGGCTGTTCAGGCAGCTTTTCAGGAAGGATGCACAAGTAAGCAGCAGGAGGGAAGGGTAAGAGGACAGCTCTCCCCCTAGGCACGCCCACGAAGGGAGGGGAAACAGCAGAGCGCTCCCCAGCCCACCACGCCCACTCGGGGAGGAGCGACCGTAGGGCGGCCCACTGGGGAGGAGGGCTGTCCTGGTCCCCTCCCTCAGTTCAACCCTGTGACAGTGCGGCAGCGGAGCACAGCTCCCTTTTGACAGGTAAGGAAACTGAGGCTTAGCGACACCAGGAGACTGGTTCATATGCTCTCCCCCAACGCTGGGCAGCATGGGCAGCTCGGGCAGCCCTGGCTCAGGAGACAGTCAAGAGGAGTTGGCGGGAGACTGTCCCTGGGTCCCGCCTGCCTGTGGGTTGGTGAAGGTCACAGGCAGCTGGTGACAGAGCCAGGGTGAGCTTGGGGATGTCGGGAGTCCGGAATGCCAGGTTATTTCCCTTCATTTCCTGAGTGCATGGACTTCAATCCACCAACGAAAGTCACTCAACAAGCACCCAGGAGCCCCTGTGGCTGGGCGCCATGTGCCCTGGGCAGAGGACACACAAGAAGCTGGCAAACAGCAAAAAGCAGGGAAGGGATCCTGAGAGACAGGTCGACAGTCCTCAAGCAGGGGTGATCCCACCACCTCAAGGACACAGGGCCATGTCTGGGACATGCACAGTTGTCACAACTGGGGCTGCTGCTCCGGAGTGGGCAGAGGCCAGAGATGCTGGTTGGCACCCTGCCGTGCCCAGGAAGCTGACCCGAGGCTGATCGGCCCACGCCCACAGACCCAGGAGGGGAATCCTGGCACCAGCGGCTGCTGAGCCTCCAGCCGTGCTCTCCCTCCAGGGAGCAAGCTCTCCTGGGGCTGCTGTGGCCAGGCTCGCCCGGAGGCCAGCGCCCTGTGAGACCCGGCGGTAGCCCAGCAGCCCTGTGTGCTCACGGTAGGTCCCGAGCTCATCTGCACCCCACGGGGAACAGACATGGGCCCGAGGTGCCTCTGAACCCCACGCTACCCAGAGACCCGGGGAACCTGAGGACCCAGGAGATACCGGGCGCTCCAGCCCGAGACCGTGCAGGGCAGGGTAGAGGGAGGTGGGCAAGGGCACAGGCTCGGGTGCCCAGCTGGGAGTCTGCTTCCAGGGCAGCAGTTTCAGAGGGCCGGGATGACCCAGCAGGTGGCCTCAGAGAAGGACACTGCTGCAGCCAGGAGGGCAGGGAGACCCAGGGAGGAGGTGCAGGCCTTGAGGGCAGAAGCACACGTGACCCTAAGGTGGCACAGACCCCAAGCCAGGGACCCGGTACTCAGAGGCCCAGTGCTGTGAGCTGCTGGATTCCTGCCAATCTGCCCCACAGCCAGGCATCCCCAGGCCCCGGGGGGCATCTGCTTAGGGAAATGAGCACCCTGCTGAGGACCCTGCTGGGACCCCTCACTCGGCCACCCCAGCTGGTTGCAGAGGGACAAGCAGGCCCCAAGGGCCTCACCACTCCCCAGAGTCTGTGTGACGTGGCTGCAGGCCATGACATCCCACTCCCAGAGCCAGAACCCTCTCGTGGTGCTACCAAGCGTCCTGGTCCCAGACCGAGCAGGGCTCCACAGCAAAAGCCAGCAAGTGAAGTCCCTCTGTGGCCAGAGTCAAGGGCAGGCACTTCCTGTCCCACTCCAGCGGGCAGCGTGGAGGTAGGACAGAGGACCTCAATGACCCGAGAACGCCAAGCTCAGGGCCCACCAGCCTGCACCCAGACCACCTTCTGACCCCAGGATGGGCCTGGCCATGGCGGGGGACACCACGTCACCTACTGGTGTGGGGTAGTCTTTGCTGCAGGACTCAGTTCAGGTGTTCAGCCCCGAAGTCTGGGGGGAGGAGCCCTCCCAGAGCAGGGGGTGACCCAGGGCAGTTGGCTGGGCAACCCTGGCCTCCTCCTCCTCCTTTTTTTGGTACTGGGACTGAACCAAGGGCTGCTTAACCACTGGGCCACACTCCCGGCCCGTTTGCTTTTCGTTTTGAGACAGGGTCTTGCTAAGTTGCCTAGGCTGGCTTTGAACCTGCTACCCTCCTGCTTCACCCCAGAGCCGCAGGGCTGACAGGCATGACAGGCGTGTGCCCCACACCCAGCTAATCACTGAATTTAAATGTAAAGGATGTAAGCGCACATCCTGGGGTGAGTCCTGTCCCTCTCCAGTGGGCGTGACAAGGGTGGACAAGGCCATCCGAGGTGCTTCCTGCTTCCACAGTCTGCGGGTACAAGGCACAGTGACCCTGCCAGAAGCCAGCAACCCCGTCCTGTGTCCTCCTCCACAGGGAGGCAGGCCCAGCCCTCCTTGGGCCAGCGTTCCCCAGACCGGATCCCAGGCTTTTGGCTGCCCAGTCAGGGCCCAGGGTGGACAGGAAGCCTGCAGAACTCACCACCTGCTTTCCTTTTAGAAAGCCTGGAGCCACGTGAGCTCAGCCTTGCTAGGACGGGGCTCTGGGCACAGCTTTCCCGATCCTCAATTCCCAACCACACCCCCGCCAAGAGGCTCAGGCAGTGGCCTCCAGGGAGTACCAAGTGACAGAAATGCAGCAGGCAGGCGGCACGGGCAGGAGCAGGGCCCGGGGGCTGCAGAAGCGGCAGGGGCGTGCCTGGCCGAGGCTGCAGCAGCACCCCGGCTACACACGCAGGCCGTCTCCCAGGCCGCTGTGGGCGCTCCTTAGCGCTGACAGGAAAGACAGGACAAGCTGGGGTCAGCACGCAAAAAAGGGGAAACCCCATGCAGTGGCCACCCGTGTTCTGAGCAGGGAAATGCAGACATGAGTCTGGATCACTCAGCAGAATGACCCTCGCCCCAGCCTGCATGGAAACCCTGATGAGGGAATGCACACCGATCGCCCGCTGCAGCCAGCAGCTCATGCCACACGCCACTGTGTGACAGGAATTCTCAAATGGGGGTGCTTTCCCCACGACACACCTGTCATTGCCTGGAGCTCCTGGTGGGGAGCAGGTGGAGGCCAGGGCACTGTCCACACCCTATAGTGGCCAGGACTCCCACCCCAGAGAACGGCCCAGCCCTAATGTCCACAGTGCTGCCAGGAAGACCCCGCCTAGCTGGCCAATGTCACAGGTCACATGCTGCTCAGGGAGCCAGTGAGGGGCAGGGCCCAGTGGACAAGCTCCTCCCCAGCATGCTCCACCTGCTGCACGGCAGGTGCTAAGAGAGTGGCCTCTTCCCCAGCCTGGAGGAAGAGGCAGAGCCACTCAGGGCGGGACTCCCTGCCCTGAGGATGTCACAGGGGTGCAGGGCAGGCCCTGCCTCCTTGACACTCTACTGGTCACTTTGCAAAGGAGCCACAGGGGGACAAGGGAAGAGAGTCCAGGGAAAAGCAAGCCCTCCCTGGTTCCATCCCTGTCAGCAGGGCCCTGTGGCTACCACTCAGAGGTACCCAAATATGCCATCCGCTGCAGGCTGTCACCACCCGCTGCCACTGGGCAGCGGCCCCAGGCTGGGGAACGTCAGAGTCCACCTGCAATGTACTTCCTGTCAAATGGGGGCATCAGTGCACTCAGGTCGGCTTACTAGGAAAATGGAGTAAGTCCCCACAGTGGGTACAGGTTGCGTAGAGGAGCACTTCATAGTGAGTCCCCTCCCCAGCACCCTGAGTGCCAGCCCACTGGTCTCAAGTCCTCCAGCGAGGGTCCTCCATCTGAATGCAAGGCTGCTCAGCTGGGAGTGTGCTGAGTCCACCCAGCTCCCGACACCGGGCCAGGGCCACCTCCTCTGCAAAGCCCAGCGATCCCCTGGCGGGGCCCTCGGTCCCTGCGTAATGCTCACACCATTTTGCCTGTCATCCTTGGTCACATATGTCTTCCACGCTCTCCCACCTCCCCTGCCTACCCTGCACCTGGCATCAGCCTCACAGGATGCCCCTCTTCCAGGCTGGGGAGGGGCTGCTGCTGGGTCACCAGCAGCGGAAGAGCAGGACCACAGAGCAGGTCCCCAGGGTCCAGGTGGGCTTGGAAGATGGCGCCATCACTTGTAGTCTCAAGACTTTCAGCCCAAGCAGGGCTCAGCCAAGCTGCTGCCTGGGAGCCCCGGCGGCAGCCTGGAATCCAGGTCAACCTCAGCCAACGGCCAGGTTCAGAGGCTGGGTCCACAGGAGAGGACAGGCCTGGAGGTCACACTGCGCAGGGCCAGGCATCTGGTTCTGTCCTTTGGTGCAGATCATCCTAACTCTCTCCCCACCGCAAAAGAAAGCCTCCCACCAGCTGCAGAAGCCAGCCAGGACCATGCTGTCCTCCCCAGGTCACCCCTCCTGCCTGCCTGCCTTTCCTGGAGAGATGGCCACTGTGCAGCCTTAGGGGAATCCAGTGCATCTAGACAGTGAACCTGGAGGCCACTTCAAGGAGGCGCCTCTAGCCTGGGCCTGGAGCCCAGCTCCAGGTCAGAGAGGCAACACACTCCTCTCTCTGACACTGCCCCTCTGCCACCAGGCTCAGGTCCCTGAACCCATGATGGCCGAGTCCTCAGGGATCCACTCCAGGGCAGCCTCTTCTTCCCTCCAGGACACCAGGCCCATCGAGGCTACCTGTGGGCACAAGGCACATGTGCCCAACCTTTCCCAGGGTCCGGAGCTCACCCAGGAACTCGGGAAGGAAGGAGGACAGGGCAGACAGGGCAGAGCTTGTTCTATAAACCCCGGAGGGGCCAGTCCTGCCCCGGCCCTTATTTGGGCCCTTATTTTGGGTGATGACACCAGACAGCTGGGTTGATTGGCTCAGCAACAGGTGTTCCCTGAGGCGAGGGAGACACACACTCCACTGAACCTTCTCCAGGCAAGGCCGGGGGCGCAGGGAGACTCGGCCTCCCTAGAGGGTGTGACAGTTCCACCAGGACACCAAGGACAGGGGCCACGAAGGCCAAGGATCGGAGGTCCTTCAGCATCAACCCAAAGAGGCTGCCTCCTCCCAGCAGGGTGCATTTCAGGCAGAGGAACTCAGTTTCCCTGTGAAGGGGAGGGAGGCAGGGGAATGGCCCTGAAGGAAGTGGGGTTGGGGCACAGCTGAGTCTGGAGGGGGAGAGCCGAGTCCTCACGGTGAACAGGACTCCACCTGATGGGACACGTCCAGGCAGGACCTGGGAGGTGAGGGGTGAGTGTACTGTGGATTGCAGCCCAAAGGTCTGGCCCTGCAGAGACACAGGGACAATGAGAGGAAGACACTTGGTGGGGCAGGTCAGAGGCCAGCCCTGTGCAGAGAGGGGCTGTCATGAGGCACGCAGGGCAGACCCCCAAAGGTCCTGGGGGCCAATACGCACAGCAGACGCAGGGGGCTGCCCAGGAGCCCAGATGCAGGGACCTGACCTGGACAGGAAAGGGAGGTGCTGACTCCAAAAGACTCAAGGCCCAACCTGGATGGTAGAAGCAGGAGACTGGCCCTGAAGGAAGCCAGGGCCCCACTCAGCACAGGCAGGGGCTGACCCCAGAAGGATCCAGGGGCCCTACCTGGACAGCACAGGCAGGGGCTGACCCCAGAGGGATCCAGGGGCTCTAGCCTGAACAGCACGGGCAGGGGCTGACCACAAAGGACTCCAGGCTAACCCATGAAGAGCAGGCCATCACGGACAGCATGGCAAGAGCTGATCACAGACGGACCCAGGCTACCCTGGACATCACAGCAGAAACAGGCCACAAAGGAAGCTGGACTTGTCATCAAATAATCAAGGCCACCCTGCACAGCTAGGGCAGGGGTTGACTACACAGAGATCTGCAAGAGGGCTGACCACCACAGACAGAGGTTGACCACCATGGATCCAGGCCAGTTCAGGCAGGGACTGACCCTTTAGGGATTAAGGCAGGGCTGCCCATCAAAGGCAGGGGCTGACCCTGGAAGGATGGGGATAACTGACCGCCACTGGCGGACGGAAACACCACGGGATCCGCAGCAAACTGAGCCCGGGCTGCCCAACACAGCAGGGTCAGGCGGACCCTCCAGGGATCTGGGAAAGGGCTGACCACCACGGGCGCAGACTGATCACTGACACCGGGGCGCCCTGCACAACACAGGCAGATGACCCTGCGTGGATATGGAGAAGGCTGACCACCACGGGCAGTGCCGGCCATCCAGGTATTGCAAGGACTGGTGCTCTGGGGATAGTCAGGCTGACCACCCAGGGGTCTGGAGCGGTGCGGACTGTCCAGGGACGGGGCAGGCGGACCGCCGGGGCAGGGGGACAGTCCAGGGAGCGGGGCCGGGCCGCACTCACCCAGCAGCAGCAGCTTGAGCTCGCGCCGCGCGTCGCGCTTGTCCCGCCGCAGCTGCTTCTCGATCTCGGCGTTGATGCGCTTCGACTCCTTCACCTCGTCGCTCAGGCAACACGCCATCATGGACTCC
>JAJEJO010001767.1:0-34324 GCA_020662805.1 Glaucomys volans
GGCTGTTTTGTCTGGGTGTCCAGGAAAGGCACCCAGAGTGATTCCAGGAGGAGCTGAGAACTGAGATGGGGCAGTGGGGCATCTAAGTTCCCAGTGGGGCAGAAGCCATTGTGGGGCAGAAGCCATTGTGAGGCTTCATCTTAGAGACAGGGGTGTCCCTGTCATCCTGGCCAGGACCTGGGGATGGGAAGGTGAAGGCACCTGCAGGATTGCTAGGCAGAGGGGCAGCGAGCATGCCCTTAGAGACTGGCTGCCTCTCTCCACTGAGCAGTTAGCTTCCGAGCTATGCTGTGGTGGGCTGTCCTGGCTGTTGTGGGGGCTTCATGTCCAGTCCCACCCAGGGTGAGGCAGGCCTGTCGATGGAGGGGTGCTCTTACCCTCGGTGCACCCTGGGCTTGGAGAGTGTGGGAGGGTGACTCCTCCTGTTGTGTCTGCTGAAGCCCCTGGGAGGAGCTATGTAAATATTTGTGCAGAGCTGTCTGGGGTGGAAGCAGAGTTGACAGTGGCCTTGGGCTCTGGGGAGGAGGAGTGGGGGGGCAGTAGGAGGGCCAGCTTGGAGGCATGCAATGGGGTGAGTGTGGGCCTCTTTTCTGCCCAGAGGTAGCTTCCTGTGCTGTTGGATGCGAGGGGTTCCAAGAATGCCCTTGTGTGCTTATTCATTTCCCTGAGAGTGCCTGAAACACCCCTTTAGAGAACTTACACTCGGGCTGAGATGGCCTCTTTTTCTTTAGAAACACTCTTGTTGCCTTTCCGTGTGTGGGCAGGGCTGTGGGCAGTGTTTGCCTTCTTAGGTGAGGGGCCTCGCAGAATCTCCCTCTGTCACAGGCCAGGAAACCTGGGGGTAGGTCAGAGAGGAGCTGGGAGGGACCCCTGGGACCCCTGGGACCCCTGGGACAGGTGTGAGCCCAGGAGGTGCATGGGCAGCCACTGGCCCCAAGGTCTCCTCTTTGCTCATGAAGACCTTTGTGCTGTGTGCCAGGGTGGCCACTTGTCTGCTGTCCTCGAGACACCTGAAGGCTCAGGCAGCGTCTTGCCCCTGACCCTCACTGTCCTCCGTCCCAGTGCGACTGAGCTTGCTGCATCCGTCTTCCCCCACCAGGCTGTAGCGCCATGAGAATAGAGGGTAGTCTGTTTTGTTCTCGGTTGCACCCACGTGCCTGGTGCCTGGTGCCTGGTGGGAGGTCAGCACCTGCATGTTTTTGCTGAATGAATGAATGAGGTGGGCAGGACCGTGTGGCAGAAGAGCTATGCTGAGTCAGGTGACTCGGGGGCAGTTTCTGGCTCTGTCACACTCTTGCCGTACAGCAGACGGTGGGCAATCACTTCTCATGTCTGGGCCTCAATCTTTCACCCTATGAAAAGCTTTGTAGTAGTCGAATGCCAGGCTGGACAGGATATGGGGGATGAGGAGCCATGAGGGCTGGAGGAAGGTGGGACCAGGTAGAGGTGGCCCGAGCTATAATAGCTGAGAGAGCCAGAAGTCCTCTAGCGCTACTGTGTGTGGGAGACGTAGTGGGTCCAGGGAAGGCAGCTGGGCGCTCATGGCCTCCTCACTTAGAGGAGGACCAAGAAGGCTTGGGGTGGGGCATGGAGCACAGCTGGGCAGGACAGAGATGGCGGCTGCCGGGCAGCTCAGGAGGCACTCAGTGCTGTGGTCTCCTTTGCAGTGTGCAAACTGGCAGCGCTTCCTGCAGCACAGGCTGCCTCCCAGCTCGCTCAGAGGCAGGATTCCCTGGTCATTTTATGGGGGAGGGAAGCGCTCGCTTGCCAAGGCTGAGGGACTGGCCCAGGTTTACCCAGCTGGCAGGGGCCCAAGGTCTCCCCAACTCTAGAGCCCTACCCAGTGTGGACCTCCTGCATTCAGGCTGTCTGGCCTGGAGGCCCTTTTGGGGTGTGTTTTGTGGGCTCATTGTCTCAGGAAGTCAGGATTTGGCTTGGGTCTGAGAACCGGGGTCCTCGTGCCTAAGTGGGATCATCGTGCCTGTCCCTGTGCTGGGGGGTAAAGGTGTTCCTCCAACCAGTACCGATACCAGCAAGCGGCATGCCAACATCAAGGCGCACTCTACTTGCCATCCAGCAGGCTGTCACCCCATGGTGCCAGGTCCTGCTGTCAGACAGTGAAGAGCAGCCGTCTGCCCTGCCCCTGCTCAGCACCCCTGCCTGCCTCTCCTCGCCCTCCCCAGGCTTCCGAGGGCCCAACTCATGCTAATGTTCTCTTACCCTTTCTTTTTCATTTTATTTTTTCCTTCTCCCTTTTATCTCACTCCCTTATCTCCTTATGCTCCCTGCAGGCAACCATTCAAATGTACTTACTGTGAATGTGCTGCTTGCATATGTTCTTGCAAATGTGTATTTTGTCTGGATAGATGCATATAGATTTAATTTATGCAAATGATACTGTGCTATATATTGTATTCTGGTGTTCACTTTTCTGACATAAGTGTGTGCGTTTAAGTCTGGTCGGGCTGCTGTTTGACATCTGGTCTGTGGCTTCCCATCTGGGATGTGTCTTACCTGCCTACTCTCCCAGGGAAGTGCCCCAGGTTGCCTCTTCCTCCCTTCTACCGGAAGTGATGTTGCAGCCAACATCCTTGTACTTAGGCCCTTCCAGACTCTTGTGAGGATGTCATGTGATACCTCCCCAAAAGTGCAGTTGTCAGGTCACAGGATATGTGGACTCTCTACTAAGTCTTGCCAGTCTGTGCTTCCGAACAGCTGTCCCCATTGCCCCCATGTCCTGAATGGAGCATGAGATTCATCTGCCTCCATATTTCTACCATACTTGGCTTTATCTACCTTCTTAATTTTTGCCAGTCTCATCGGTCAAAGTGAAATATTGTTGCTTTTATTTGCATTTCTGGTGAGTCTAAATATCTCTTAGGCTTGATAGTCCTTTAGGTTACTTTCTTGTGAATTGTCCTTTGCTCATTTTCCTGTTGAGGTTGCTGTCTTCATTTCTGTGGATCTGCAGGAGTTGTTTAAGTATTCTAAAAATACAAATGCATGTGGTTAAATATTCAGTGTACCCAGGTAGGGTGCTGCACACCTGCGATCCCAGTGACTAGGGAGGCTGAGGCAGGAAGAGTGCAAGTTCAAGGCCAGCATAGCAACTTGGTGAGACCCTGTCTCAAAAGAAATAATAAAAAGGGCTGGAGACATCGCTGTCATAAAGCCCCCCTGGGTTCAGTTTCCAGTACTCAAAAAAAAAAAAAAAATCAGTATATCTCAGAGGTTAAGTTATTGTTGAATCATGATATCATAAATATCTTCTCCCTTTCAGTTCCTGTTCAATTTATCCTACTATACTTAATTTTGATACAAATAAATCCTTGAGTTTTAGTTTTCGAAGTCCTGTTGAACATATTCTTCACTCTCTGGAGGTTGCAAAGATCCACCTTTTCTTCTGTTAATTTGGTTGTTTCATCTTTTCACTTGGGTTTGGAATCCATCCTGGGCCTTTCTCAGATGTGGTGTCGTGGTGTCAAGCAGGGATCAGGTTTTATTTTTTCCGTGTAATGAGCCAACTTTCCCAACACATCTAGTCTGTGTTTTTCCATTGATTTGTGGGGCCACCTTTAGGATAGATTAATTTCCCACATAGCCATGGATCTGTCTCTGAGCATTCTCTTTTGTTCCAAATATTCATTTGTCTGTTTTTGCATGAGAACCACATTTACAAACACTACCACCACCATGGCGTGCAGTATATCTTATTCTTTTTAAAGGTTGACCTGGTTATTTCTGGCTCCTCTTCTTTACAGACTTTAGAGAAAGTTTATTGAGTTCCTGGAAGGAAAAAACAGTGAAGTGCTGGCAAACAAACAAACACACAAACACTAGACCCTTACTTGGAATTAGAATAGTTTTGTAGGTTGATTTAAGCATTATTGACATTCTTATGTTTGTCCAGTCAACGCCAGGACCATCCCTCCACTTACCAGATCATTTCTATATCCTTTAGGAGAGTTTGGTTTTGTTTACTCACTAGGCCTTCCTTGGGTGATTCTTAGATACTTTATAGTTTTTATTGCTATTGAATAAAATCTCTTATTTTTGACTGTATTTTCTAGTTGCTGATGGCCGCTGTTGAGGAACGCCGTATGTGTTCATGGATTGGTCTTGTATCTGGCATGCTTGCTGAGTTCTCTCCTGAGTCCTAATTGCTTATCTGACTCTGATTTTGTCTGCTCTCTCGGGAGATGACCCTATTGTCTAGGTGATGCCGGTGTTCTTGTTTACATTTGGGTCATTGTCATGTGTTTCGAGACTCCAGTGCTCTGTTTGACTTCTCAGGGGTTTGCTCCAGCACTTGTATTTGCTGTGTATGGTTTATAGAGCCCCATGGGAGGTCAAGCCAGGGAGAAATTGTACCCTTGGTTTAATGACCAAGAAGCTGTGGACTCTTGATAAAGCCTGCATTATCCAGCCATGGCAGAACTGGAATTGGGACAGGCTTTATCAGGACTCCCCAGGCCCTCTGGGGTATGCTGGGAGCCAAGAAGGAGCTTAGTTTTGAAGCTCCCAGAGTACCAGAGGGACCCCGGGACTATCCCCTGATGGACAGTGGCAGCGCTTGCTGCCCTGTGGCAGACTGTGTGTGGGGGTCACAGTCAAGGGGGGCTGACGGGTTTCACAGCTGCTCTAGTTTCCAATTTGCCCCCTGCCCCTTGCCCAGGCTCCTGGCAGCAGCCTCTGTCCCCTGGTAACCATTGACTGGATTTAATGTTGCTCCAGGGAAGGCCCCTGATGTCCCATGGTGGTTCTATCTGCTGTCCAGACTCAGGACAGGGGCTGCTGTGGTTTGAGACAAATTCTGTCCTGAAAGGGTGGTCAGCGTCCCTGGATCTGAAAGGGAGGTGAGAAAGAATGGGCATGGCTTGTCCATACCTGCCATGACTGTCACCACCCCTGAGGCCACCAGTAGTCCTTTCAGGCTGTTCTCCCAGTGCTTCCCATGAAACGGGTTTTCCTGGCCTCAGGCCCTGACTCTGAGCTGGGGAGAAAGCTCTCCCCAGAGGCCGCCTGTGACGATCTCCTATGTCAGAGCTGTGGCTTTGGACATGTTCCCAGAGAGGAGCATCCTTGTGGACCAGCCGGAGCAGTCAGGATAACCTCTACAGCGGGGTGCCGGGGAGAGTTGGAGGAAGAGGGAGCAGGAGGAAAGGGGAGAGGGAGCTGGGGGTGGGAGGATGCCAGGGTGGCTGCTGGAACTGTGAATGCAGCGTGCCAGGCAGCTTCCCCAGGTCAGGGTGACCTTGTCTCACCTTCCCAGAGCTTCTTGGCAGGAGGGCAGGAGGTATGACTCCTGGTTCATACCACACTGAGTTTGTGGCTGGAGAGGTGGGGTGGCACCGGGAGAGCTGGCCTCCTGACGTGTTGTCGTGGTGGTAGAGATGGCCCAGCTGTGGTATGGACTGTGGGTTTGGTGGTGGGTGGAGATGATGGCAGGGGCTCCTGGCCCCATACAGGCAGTCACTGGCAGGGTCTGGCTGGAAGGGCAGGTGGAGGGATCTCTCTGGGGGTGCTGCTTCTGTGGCAGTCAGGTGTGGCTGGGGCCCCCCAATCCTGCCTGCCAGGGAATGTTCCCCAGGACTCTGTGTTTCTCAGCTCCTGGACTCAGGAGCATAGGCTTGGTCTGGGATTGGTCTCTGTCTGATGCACACATGCCGTCACATACATGTGTACATGCACATGCACACACACTCACACATACATACACGCATACCCATGTACCCATTTACTGGCCTCTCAGACTCCTCTACCCCATCCCCTGGGTCTGCAATATCCCTGGCCTTCCCTAGGCCCCCCGGCTGCCCACAAAGAGTGGTGTTAGTGACACGGTGGCCACTGGCCAGGAGCGGCTCCCGCTGCATCGTCCTGTCGCCGCCACCAGGCTAAATATAACCTGACACTGCACAGCCCTGGGCGGCTGCTCGGGAGACAGCCTCTGCCCGGGGCGGGGGACAGGGCTGCCTGCAGCCTCGGCCTCCTGCCCTCCGTGTGACTTTGGACCCATTCTGGGCACAGCTCCTCCTGCTCGGAGCGAGTCAGGGAGGCAGACAGAGCGAGGATGCTGGAGGTCACCTTCCCTGCAGGGACCCGCCACCCTGCCTCATTATAGCTGTGGATGCTTTCACAAGGCCATCTGTCATCTCATCTGGCACCCAGGGCAGGAATCACTTGTCCCTGTGGTGTCCACAGAGAGTCTAATCTCAGAGGTGGGTGACCTGCCCATAGTCACACAGCTGGTGAGAGGTGGGGCAGGTGCCCAGGTCTGCTGATGGCCAGGACAGAGGAGCTTAGCTCCCCAGGGCTCCCCTGCTGTCTGGTTTGTTTCCTCCTCCTCCATCTTGGGGTCCTTTGAACGGGGGCTCGCTGAGGGCAGGCTCCAGCCCTATCTTGTTGGTTATGTTGCTCCACACGCTTCACCTGCACCTACGATGTCCCAGTGATAATCGTGGTGGTGAAGGAGGCATGAGGACACCTGGTGTACTGATGCCTCAGCCACGACTGACCTCAGTAACCTGCCCAAGGCCACTCAGGTCATCTGCAGGCCTCCTCTTCCCTGTCTGGTGCTGCCATGAGAGATAAGGCCTGGCCCCTGATAAAGCCAAGTGTGGCTCCCACTTGGGGCCTGGCTTGGGTCAGTGGTGTCTGGAGGTAGGAATTGGGTTTGGGACACTGGGTGGAGCCCTAACCTGTGGTGGGTTTGGATGCTGGGTTGGGACAGTGCTTCCCCCAGGTGGACTCCCAAGTGTGAGTTGGCACTAAATGAAAGCAAGCTAGGTGTTGTGCCCTGAATGATGGGATCTTCATGGAATCAAGACGACCTGTGTCTGCCATACCCAGAGGTATCCAGGCCTGCTGCTCCCCCAGGGTTCCTCCACTGCCCTGTCCCCTCTCAGTGACCTGCAGTGAGCCACCTGACCTCTGAAGTCCTACTGAGAGAGTGCCTGGCATGCCACGCCTGACCAGCAGGGCTGAAGACATGGAGGTGTAACAAGCTGCCTCCACTTTCCATGTCTACATTCCCAGAGGCCAGTGGATCAGAGGCAGGCCTGGGCTGGGCAGGGAAGCCTCACCTCAGGTGAGGTCACTCCAGCTGGACTGGGCTGGGGGTTGGAGGAGGGGCAGCGGGATATGTTTTGTTATCAGCCACATAAGCCATGCTGGCCCTGGGTCTGCTCCATTGCTGAGATCCATCTGCTCGTCTCCCTCTCTCCTTCTCAAGTCCGTGGAGCCCTCCCTTGAGCCGGGCTCCCAGCTACATGGATGTTATGTCACTGCAGCCCTCCAGCTCTGTGGGGTGGGCCTGTGTTGCAGGCAAGCACCCCGCAACTCCAGAGATAAGTTTCCAGCCCGGTGTCCTTCTAATGCACTGGGCAAAGGCTCTCTGACTTCCCAGCTGTGCCCCCACCCCTTCGAGATGTGGAAGCCCACACCCTCCAGCTGCCCCCTCCTTCCCTGAGCACTGGAGGCGCGGGCTGCCTTTGGAGTGTGGGCCGTGCCTGCCACAGAGTGGCTCTTGGTGGAACTGCACCCTTGCCCAGCTGGGCCTTGTGGCCCTTCTTTGGCCACCTCTGCCTTGGGTCAGCTGGGCCACTGGTGGGGGATAGGGTGAGTTGAAGGGAGAAGGGAGAAGAGTGTTGGACTCAGGGCCTGGGACTGGGTGGGCACTGGGGCAAGAGGGTAGGCAAGACTATTGAGTGTCCCTTGCAGCCAGGCTCCCTTGCATGTGGATGCTGGCCCTCAAGGTGGCTTCTCTACTGGGAAGTTTGGTGTCTTAGCTGCCCACAAACTTCTATTTGCCTTATGCTACTGCCCAGCTCCAGGAGCCTGGGGCCTACCCCTCCCCCATACTGCTGGTCAGTGGGGTCTGGCCAGCAGGCTGTGCTGAAGAGCTTGGGTGGCTGATGCGGCAGTTCATGGAAGACCCAGCCCACCTGGCAGGTGAGACAGGGCCTCAGAGATGCCAGGGCCTGCTCAGCCTTGGATTTCTTTCCTTCCATCCCCATCCCCTTCTCTGTCTCCTTCAGCCATCAGGCAGGGCCGGGGTTCACATGTTTAGAATAACCAGACCTTTGACTGGATTATTTGAAAGGGAAAATTTTCTGACTGTCAGCACAGGGAGGGGGATGTGGGGATTCTGTGTGAGCGTGTGTCTGGGCATGGGGAGCCAGCCTGTGCTGTGAGGGAGGCTTGTCCTGGAGCTTCCGTGTCAGAGGGGAGGGAGGGTTATTTTGACACGCCATGGGTGGACTAGCACTCTGAGATGCCAAGGTCCTGGGCTCGGTAGGCCTCAGGATGCAGACTTGGCTTCTTTTTCTGAGTAGCCTGGACTGACGTGGAGATGGGGTTCTGAGGACTCACGGCCAGTGTTTCTGGGGCCTTGTCTTGGGGACAGAGACCCCAATCCTTCTGGAAGGTTGGGGCCATCTTCCATCTTCCAGACTCTAGACTTCTCTGAGATGGGTTTCCTGGTGAGGGCCATAGATCAGGGCCTGGATCACTGGGGTGCCCGGGGTGGATGCTGGGGTTTCTGGGGCTGAGGTTTCCAAGTCTCTGGTCTCTCCTGAGTCCTGAGGAGGCCAGTCTCTATTCAGGCCGCTGCTGGCCATCACCATATTAGGGCATAAACTCCAGGCGGGCTGTCTGGGTGCCAAACGGCCTCCAGCTGGGCCCAGCCCCCTGCAGCTCCAGCACCACAGCTGTGTGTCAGAGGCCGGAGGTCAGGGGACAAGAGCAGCTGCAGGAGGGAGACACAGACAGAGCCCCTGAGCTCAGGTCCCTTGTGCAGAGCCTGGGATGCGGTGAGTGGAAAGGCTGTGGGGGGGCAGAGAGTTCCTGACCAGCTCCTCCTGGTTCAGCCCTTACCTTGGCACCATCTGTTTAAGTTGGTTTCAGAGGACCTTGTTCCACTGGATGAACCCACTGCTAGAATCGCTGGTCTGCTTCAGTCTCAGCCTCATCCCCAGCAAGTCTGCACGGAACCTGGCCAGCATCTACAGGAGCCAGGCCTTCCCACCCAGCTCTGCTCCCTGCCTCCCCACACTCACCCTCAGACCTGGCTGGCAGGCGTCAAGCACCCTTCAAGTCCCAGCCCCTGCCCCTCAAATCACACTGCCATCATTCCTGCTGCAGGCCTGAGCCCGGGGAGTGAGGGGGAGGTTCAGAGGGAAGGGAGACCAGCCCCAGGGGGCTTTGGCCACGGAGGGGAGCATAAGGGACAGCTGAGGCTGGGCTGCTGGAGACAGGATGGGACCACATGGCTGCTCACCTCCCACCTCTTCTCCATTCATAACTGCCTCCTCCATGTCACTGTTGCCCTGCTACTGACACCATGGGCCAGTGCTGGCTCCCAAGGTGTGCTAGGCCAGGTAGCAGGCCCCACAGAGGGAGTGTGGATAGTGGGAGGCAGAGAAGACCAATGGACAGATGAGGAAAGGCACCATCCACCCACCTCTGGGAAGAGGGGGAGCCAAGGAGCATGGCTGGGATCCGGGTAGAGCGGAGAGGAGGGCGAGAGCTCCGTGGTCTCTTTCAGAGGTCAGCGTGGGGGCAGGGGCCATGTGCTCCACAGGAGCCCAGATGGAGGAGTGAGCTGACCCGGCCCAGGGAGGAGGTTCTGTGGATAGAGAGCCTGGGAGGGAGAAATCAAGGACAGAGAGAAAGTCAGGGGATGGAAGATTCAGAAGTTTGCTAGTTTATTTCCATGATACAGACTAGTACTTTTTTTTTTTTTTTTGGTACCAGGGATTGAACCCAGGGGCACTCGGCCACTGGGCCACACCCCCAGCCCTATTTTGTATTTTATTTAGAGACAGGGTCTCACCAAGTTGCTTAGGGCCTCGCTAAGTTGCTGAGGCTGGCTTTGAACTCTCGATCCTCCAGCCTCAGCCTCCCAAGTGCTGGGATTACAGGCGTGCGCCACGGCGCCCATCCAGACTCGTACTGTTGTGAGGTACAAGGTGGCGTGCCTGGATACCGTGGCGATGCCAAATAGCTATAAAGGTTTGAGACTCTTCCTTTCAACATCTCCACTTATTTTGTGGACTGACACAATGGCAGGGAACTAATCTAGAGGGAACAGAGACGGGCAGCTAGCTGTGGTCGAGTATGCCAGGCCTTGCTCAGATACTCAGCACACGCGAACTTATTTCATCTTTGCAACCAGTGAGAAAAAACTTATTATGATTCCCATTTTGTAAGTGAGGAAAATGAGGCACAGGGATGGTAAATAACTTAAGAAGAGTGCAGATGTCATTAAGCAGCGAATTGGGATCGGGCCCAGAGATTCTGGGCCGAAAGCCTGTGGGCTTGACCACTAGGCAACACTGCCTTGAATGAGAGAAAAGCAAAAATGCATTGAGAGGAGAGGAAAACTGAGGTGGAAATATGGAGGAGGAAAGGATCAGAAGCCAGTGAGGGAAAGTACACACAGGGAAAGAGGGCTCGAGAAAGGAGGTAGGCAGGGAGGGAGAGATGTACACGGCACACTGGGCTGACACAGTGGAGGGGGCCCAGACGGGCAGGCACATGGCGGGTGCATGCTGGGGCAGGCATGCTGGAGAGCGGTGGGGGTTGTAGGTGGGTTGTAAGGGAGGCAGGAAGGGATGGACCCTTTTGGGTTTGGGAGTCCATCCTAGTTGGCTTTGTGCCTTGTCCACTCTGGTGTCATTGTGGCCATCTTCTCCCCACTCTGCAGGGAGCTGCTTCCTGTGCCTGGTGGATGTGGTGCCTGTGAAGAATGAGGATGGGGCTGTCATCATGTTCATCCTCAACTTCGAGGTGGTGATGGAGAAGGACATGGTGGGGTCCCCAGCACGTGACACCAATCACCGGGGGCCCCCCACCAGCTGGCTGGCCTCTGGTAAGTGCAGTTGTATTCTTGAGCCCCCTTGGGAGTACCTGGGAACACCAAGGAGTGGCCTGGTCCTGCCTGGCCCTGGGTGGACGACAGGAGTGGAGTGACAGGGCCCAGAATCACACGCCCTTGGGTCCAGAGAGCACCTGTTTCTCAGCTTTGCCTGCTGGGCTCCCACCCCACACCACTAAGGACTTCGCCTCCCTGCAGCCTGTCTTGAGCTGCTCGGGGGTGCAGACTCACCCTCCCTGATGGCTCTAGCCACCTGGGTGTGGATTCCTCTGCTCATCTGAAAGCAATGTCTCCCAGGCCCAGCTCTCTTGCTCTCTCTGGAGTTTCTGTCCTGTAGTCTTTCTTGATCCTACACTGGCCAAGTTCCCCGAGCGGCTCGAGCTAAGGGAGGAGAGGATGTGAGGGAATTCTCCCCTTGGCTACAGACATGGCAGCCCCACCTCTTTCCCTGGGTGACCTAAAGGCTCAGATCCCCCTCACCCAGGATGACCTCTTGGGTTTAATTTAAAAATTCCCTAGAGTCGGGCTAAAGCAGTCATCTCTTTGTTTCTCAAGCTCTAAAACAACAGCAGTAATGACTCTGGCCCTTAGATGCCGGCTGCCAGGGTGTGGAGAGAGCTGCTGGCTTCACTTCCTGCCCAAGTGCAGGACCAGCACTGACTCTGACCTCCAGCAGGTCACCCTAGGCAACTGTGCCTGAGTTCCTCATATCTAAAATGAGGACGATAGTCCCCAGCAGGGCAGCAGTGAGAATTAGGGAGGACCCATGGAGTCTGCCTTCAAGTGCAGCTAGAAATAGCAGTTGACTAAGATTAGCCTTGGATAAGATTACCTGTTTTTTGGGAATTGAGTTCTGTGCCTGGCGTTGGGGATGGAGGGCTGGCACTGGGAGGGTCCCTGGTTCCCCTTGGCTGGGACTCCAGCTCCTGGAGGCCTTGCCTCCTGCAGGTGGCTGGCCATCCTGGGCCACAGGCTTCCCTTCTCCCACAGGTCGAGCCAAGACCTTCCGGCTGAAGCTGCCTGCACTGCTGGCGCTGACCACCCGGGAGTCTGCTGGGCGGCCGGGCAGCGCAGGCAGCGTGGGCGCCCCAGGGGCTGTGGTGGTGGATGTGGACCTCACACCTGCGGCGCCCAGCAGTGAGTCACTGGCCTTGGATGAGGTGTCAGCCATGGACAACCACGTGGTGGGGCTTGGGCCTGCAGAGGAGCGCCGAGCGCTGGTGGGCCCGGGCTCGCCCACGGCCAGCGCGCCTGGACCGCACCCGTCGCCGAGGTCCCATAGCCTCAACCCTGATGCCTCAGGCTCCAGCTGCAGCCTGGCCCGGACGCGCTCCCGAGAGAGCTGTGCTAGCGTGCGCCGCGCCTCCTCCGCGGACGACATCGAGGCCATGCGGGCAGGGGCACTGCCCCCGCCACCGCGCCACGCCAGCACTGGTGAGGGCAGGCCCAGCACACTGCCCCACCTAGACGCTCTCTTCCCCACACTCGGGCCTGCAGGGCCAGGTCCTCAGCTTCCTCCCTCTCCCCTGCATCCTGGGTGCCAGGGAGCCTGGGAGATGGAAATCCCATTAAGTGCTTATTTAATCTCATTAAGTGGCCTTTTACTCTATTAAATGTCCATTCATCCCGTTACACTTTTCCACCCCCAGAGCCCTGCTGGCCCATGGATCCTGCTGTCCCGGGACCTCCTGGAGCAGGGATGGCTGTGGGGCCAGGGAAGGACAGGACAGGCCTAGGGGCTCTGGACACCATGGCTCTCTGGCAGGTCCCAGGGCCCACTGAATAGACCCTTTCTTCTCCCTCATTTGTCCTTCATCTCATAACTGCTGCACTTCCTTTTTAAAATGGGGAGGGGATCTGGCCCTTGTTTGTTTCTGTGACTTCAGGTCTCCTGACCTGACCCCACTGGCTCACCAACCCCATGGCCCTGACCTGAGGAGGGCTCGGTCTTCACTCTGGTCTCAGTGCCCACGGCCTGACTGCCTGTCAGCCTCTGGCCCGCCCACCTGACCTGGCTTTACCTCTCCACCCCAGGGGCCATGCACCCCCTGCGCAGTGGCCTGCTTAACTCCACCTCAGACTCGGACCTCGTGCGCTACCGCACCATTAGCAAGATTCCCCAAATCACCCTCAACTTTGTGGACCTCAAGGGCGACCCCTTTCTGGCCTCGCCCACCAGCGACCGGGAGATCATAGCACCCAAGATAAAAGAGCGGACTCACAATGTCACTGAGAAGGTCACCCAGGTAGGGCTGTGGTCAAGAGGTGGGGGTGTGGGGGCCAGTCAGTGAGAGCCCCTTGAAGGGGGGCAACCCTGAGGGCTGGTGGAGGGGAGAGTTTCCAGAGCTGGGGTAGAAGAAGAAAGAGTTTAGAAGGTCCTGGAGAGAGGGAGACTGGTGGGGAGGGGCCTTGGGATAGGCAGATCTGGAGGACGGGTTGAGGGGGAGTGGCTCAAGGTGGGCAGGGCACTTGAGGCTGGGGACATGGGCAGGCAGCCTCAAGGAGGTGAAGGGTCTGGCCACAGGGTATATGTGAAGTGGGTACTGGGGGTAAGCCAACAGGAGGAGGCTTCAAGTTAGAGGAGGCCACAGAAGTCAAGGTCAGGAGGGTCCTGATTCTTCTGAACTGAGGTGATGTCCCAGTGGAGGTGGGGGCTAGCAGTGTGAGGATGGTCTGGTGGTTTCTGTCATGTCCCCATGGCATTGGGGAGGTGGGTGTTCTTCCCCTTTGGGAGAGGGAGGGGATGGTGGGCACAAAGCTATGGAAGGTTCAAGCCCCTGAACCCTGGGCCAGAAAAGACCACCAGTCTTTGGGGCTTTGACCTACACAACCCTGTTGGCAGGGCCAGTCTGGCTTCTGTCCCCTCCTGGCAGCAAGGTGGTCTCCAACACCCCCAGTGCCCAGTCCGTCCCAGCCCTTCTTCACATACTGGCTGTGGGGCATTGGGCACCGGAGTGCAATCCCTGCAGTGAGAGAGAAGCCCAGAACCGCAGGGGACCCCTTTTCCTCAGGCCCCTTCCATGGCAGCGCCCGGTTGGCCTGCGTGAAGGAGCTGCCTTGCTCCGGCCTCCCTTGGCCTGCCTCCTGCTGCCTCTGGCTCTCTGGGTCTCTGCCAGGTCTCCAGCCCCTTGGC
This sequence comes from Glaucomys volans, assembly GCA_020662805.1. NCBI lineage: Eukaryota > Metazoa > Chordata > Mammalia > Rodentia > Sciuridae > Glaucomys > Glaucomys volans. The sequence continues at coordinate 14,010 of JAJEJO010001767.1, forward strand.
CTTGACTCCAGAACATTCCCCTGCATCCCAGGCCCTTATCTGGCTGCCTAACTCTTTGTCCCTCTGGGTCCTGCCTCTCAATTCCTACCTGGGCCCCTGGCATCTGCCCTGCCCTGGGCCTGACGCAGGTGCCTGTGTGTGGTGGATCCGTGCGTGCCTGGTCTGTCTGCATGTGGTGCCCCTGCCAGTCACCGGGCGTCTCTCCATCTCTGGGTGTCTCTCACTCTGGCTGGCTCGGCACTGGACTGGCGGGGCGGGGGTGTTGGGGAGACCATTAATCTGTGGTGACAGGCCGGGCTGCTTGGCGAGGGGGAGGGGCACGGGCTGCAGGAGCGGCTGCTGCAGGAGCTGGAGCAGCTGCGGGGGAGGGGGCTGTTGGCCTGGCACAGGGTGGAGGGGCGGCACGGGCGGGGCGGGGAGCCCAGGGTGGCGGGGTGGGGGTGGGAACCTGGGAGGAGGAGGGGCCGGCCGGAGGAGCCGCGGTGGGAACCGCAGCTGCTGGGCTGGCGGCGGGCGGGCAGATCGAGCGCAGCACCCTGGCAGCAAGGCCCACACCAGGGGCTCTGGGCAGCATGAGCCAGGCAGCCGGCAGCCCACGAGCACTACCCAGGTGACCCCAGCCCTGGGGCCCAGCCCCAGCCACTCTGGCTTCATGCCAGAGGTGGCCCTGGCTGCCAGTTGGCCAGCCTCCGGGGCACAGCCTGGGCTGGGACTGCTGCTGGGCGCAAGTGAGGCACTGGCTGGGTCCTGGGGCCCTAGAGCATGCAGGCCAGGGGGAGTCAAGTCCCCCATGGCAGCCCCAGCAGGGAAGGCGAGCAGGACAGGGGCTCTGCGGCCCCGGGCCCAGAAAGGCCGGGTGAGGCGGGCCGTGCGCATCTCCAGCCTGGTGGCCCAGGAGGTAGGTGACCGGGCCCCTCTTCCTCCTTTCCAGGGCTGGGACACTGAGGCAGGTGCTGGCAAGTGGGGGAGAAGTGCAGAGGGCTCCCACTCCAGGCTGGGGAGACACCTCCTGAGAAGTGGGGTGGTTTGGGGAGCCGAGGAGCCTGAGGCCCTGCCCACCACTGAGCTCCTGCTCACCCTCCTCCTGCCCCGCGGGGCTGTGTTCCCAGTGTCCCCTGGCTGGGGGCCCTCTCTTGTGGTTCCTGTGGCCCACAGTCTTCTACCTCAAAATGCAAAGGGAGGAGAGAGACAACAGGAATCAGACGGGTGCCCAGAGAGGGTGCCAGCAGACTCGGGAGGCAAAGGAGCCAGCAGGCAGGGACAGGGAGAGGCTGGCGAGCAACTGCCAGGCCTGGCACACAGGTGCGGGCTCCCTCGCTCTGCAGGGAGTGGCCCCTGCGGCAGGTAAGGGAGGCTTGCTGTGCTGTCGGGGCCTGGAGGCTGGAGTCCGAGGAGGGTGGGGGCCGGAGGCCAGCGGCTGGGTGGTGAGAACCTGCTGAGCTGAGACCTGCTCTCTCTTCAGGGGCAGCTTGGGCTGATGGCTCCCTCCTGGGCACCGTCTCTCCACTCCCTGTGCCTTTTGTGTCTCTTGAGAATCCCACACTGCTGCCATCATCCCTGGCCCTGCACTCCCTCTGCCTGGGCTCTTATGATCCCCTTGGTGGGGGGACAGGTGCAGGTGGGATTCTTCCCCCACAGATGAGGACCCAGGGTTTGCTCAGGGTTCTACAGGACAACAGGTCAAAAGGAATGACAAACCTGGCCCCAGGCCGTGTGGGAAGCTAGTGACAGGAGCTGGGGCAGGCCCTCGGGCCGAGGAGGTTGGCCATTCCAGACCTTGCATCCTGGGCTTGCCGCACATGCATGGGTACACTGGGCTGTGGGCAGACCTGAGCAGGGTCACTGCCATTAGGGGTGGGCCAGCACAGTCCCCAGGGCCCAACTCCCCAGGTGCAGGGAGGAGCCCTGTGCAGGGCAGCTGCCTTCTTTTGCCCTTTCTCTGTGGGTTCAGTTCCTTCTTTCATTTCCCACTTGACCCCGAAAGGCACCTCCCCATGCACATTTGCCCTTTGCCTTAAAAACAAGCCACTTAGTCTGAAGACAGGGCAGAAATGGGATCCTGGGGGCCTGTCCATCGACTCCTTCCCCTGCCCCAGGCCTCAGCTGCTGCCTCTGCACCCCCAGTCTGGTGCCTCTGTCTTTATCCTGGGATGGCCCTAACTATGACCCATTGTACCTTTTGGTTATTTTTGGGTGCTTTTCAGTCTGTCCCCTGTGTAGGTGGGCCCCGGGGATCCCCTCTTGCTTATGAATGGGATTCTTTGGGACACCACCCAGGCTGGAGGTGGGTGTCCCAGGAACTCAGTGCTTCTGGGAGCAGGACCAGCAGCTCTAGGGGCTGGCCAAGGCCTTGGGTCTGGCTGCCCAAGGGTGGGAGGTTATGGGGTGGGTGTCTTGGTTTGAGTCAGATACCCGTGAGAGAGGATTCTGAGGAGCAGGGGTGGGACAGAGGAACACACAGAGGCTTCTGGAACAGTGGAGGAAAGCTGGTCTGAGTTCCCTAGTTTGGTTTGGGAGAAAGTGTCATGACTACTGTCACCTGGTGTGGACTGTGAGCCCACCTCTGCCTGACTGTTGAGTGAATGCCTTCGTAGACCCTGGGCTGCTCCTAAGTGACCCTGTGTTGTTGCCCCTCTATTTTGTGCACCAGCTCCTCTGGGCCTCGCTGTGTTCTCTGTATCCCTTCGTAAGAGTATGGGAGGCTGCCCTGGGGATCAGAGAGTGGTGGGTGGGAATGTCTTGGTTCTCCCCACCAGAAAGGTCAAGGGGCCTGAGGCTGGGTTGCTGGTGTCTTCAGGCCAGTGGCAGGAAGTGCGCCTGGTAGGACAAGTGTCCAGGGCCTGTCTCTGGAACTGCAGTTCTGGGAGCTGTGGTCCTTGGAACATTTTCCTGGACTGACACAGTGATTGCATGGTGCCAGTTATTGTCTGAGGTGGTCTCTCTGGTTGTGGGGAGCAGTACTGAGCTTTACTGCACAGTGCCCTGAATTCTGGGAAAAGTCAGAACTGTGTGGAGCCAGCCAGGAAGTCCCTATTCTGTGTGGCATTTGGGGAACTGTAGTGGCCCAGGTCTGGGGGTGGTGAGTAGCTATGGCTGCTTGGCTGTGGGTTGGGCATTCTGATGGAAACTTCTGGTCTCCCATCCTTACTCTGTCTGGCTCTGGCAGGGATGTCACTGGTTCTCTCCCAGGAGGTCCCATGGTCTGTGTTCATCCTTCACCTGCGCCCTCCCTCCCTGTCCAGGTCCTGTCTCTGGGTGCTGACGTGCTGCCCGAGTACAAGCTGCAGGCGCCACGCATCCACCGCTGGACCATCCTGCACTACAGCCCCTTCAAGGCCGTGTGGGACTGGCTCATCCTGCTGCTGGTCATCTACACAGCCGTCTTCACGCCCTACTCGGCTGCCTTCCTGCTGAAGGAGACTGAAGAGGGTTCCCAGGCCCCTGACTGTGGCTATGCCTGCCAGCCGCTGGCCGTGGTGGACCTCATTGTGGACATCATGTTCATCGTGGACATCCTCATCAACTTCCGCACCACCTATGTCAACGCCAATGAGGAGGTGGTCAGCCACCCCGGCCGCATCGCTGTCCACTACTTCAAGGGCTGGTTTCTCATCGACATGGTGGCCGCCATCCCCTTTGATTTGCTCATCTTTGGCTCTGGCTCCGAAGAGGTGGGGTTGACAGGGAGGCAGAGAGAGGGGGGAGAGGAGAGGCCAGGAGGGCATGGGGGAAGGTAGAGAAGCTGTGGGAGGTGGGGGGCATGAGGAGGTGGGGGAGGAGAGAAGAGGAGAAGTGGGCATCACAGGCAAGGGGGTACCCCAACAAGTCCATTCTTGTGCCTTTTCCATATGGGCTGCCCAAAGGGTTTTAGGAGGCCAGAGGATGCTCCTTTGTCTAATTTGTCCACCCAAAGAGTACAGTTTTCTAACAATTCCAGCGACCTGGATGCTAGTGGGAGGCACCTCAGAGTGACTGTTGGACCCTCCGTAGCTCCTGTTTCTCCATTCTAACTGTGGGAATATGACCCATGTGTCCTAAATAGGCCCAAGGGTTAATGAGATCTGCTGGGTGCAGTGTGGGAGGGGCTTCATCAAGGTGGCTTCAGCTATTAGAAAGGTTCCAAGAGGATGTCCTCGGTGATTTTACTTCCAGTGCCCCGCCCCCCGTCTCCTCTGTGCCTCCACACTGAATACCCACCCCTCACCTTCCCCAGCTGATCGGGCTGTTGAAGACAGCGCGGCTGCTGCGGCTGGTTCGCGTGGCGCGGAAGCTGGACCGCTACTCGGAGTACGGGGCGGCCGTGCTCTTCCTGCTCATGTGCACCTTCGCGCTCATCGCGCACTGGCTGGCCTGCATCTGGTATGCCATCGGCAACATGGAGCAGCCGCATATGGACTCGCGCATCGGCTGGTTGCACAACCTGGGCACCCAGATCGGCAAGCCCTACAACAGCAGTGGCCTGGGCGGCCCCTCCATCAAGGACAAGTACGTGACCGCGCTCTACTTCACCTTCAGCAGTCTCACCAGCGTGGGCTTCGGCAATGTCTCTCCAAACACTAACTCGGAGAAAATCTTCTCCATCTGCGTCATGCTCATTGGCTGTGAGTGCGCCCTGGGGGTGGGGTTGGGGGCGCAGCCGGGGCTGGTCATGGGCGGTAGGGTGGTAGGGTGGTGGGGTGGGAAGAAGAGAGGCGGCTAGAGCTCCTCGCTCCTTGCCCCGCCCCCAATTAGATACTCCAGGGCCCACCACCATGACATGGTTTGGAGTCTGGGACACCAGGGCAGGAAATGCTGAAGGATGGCGTGTGTTTGAGCATGTTTATATCCACTCTCAGACTGAGACGTGACCGGACCGCGGGTGTCGTGTCGTTGACCTGGTGCAGGGCCTGAGCAGAGGGTCCCCGTGGGAGGGCGGGGTCCCTGCGGATGCTGACGGCCCCACTCACCCACGCCCCCAGCCCTCATGTATGCCAGCATCTTCGGCAACGTGTCTGCCATCATCCAGCGGCTCTACTCGGGCACCGCCCGCTACCACACACAGATGCTCCGGGTTCGGGAGTTCATCCGCTTTCACCAGATTCCTAACCCGCTGCGCCAGCGCCTGGAGGAGTACTTCCAGCATGCCTGGTCCTACACCAACGGCATCGACATGAACGCGGTGAGGCGCCAGCGGGTGATGGCCGCGCCCTCTTGGTGCAGCGAGCCTGCCTCCAATGTTCCAATCAGTGCTAAGAGGGACGCAGAGAAGCATGTGGCTTCCTTTTGCCCAGGAGGAAACTGAAGCCCACAGAGCTCCTTAATGGGAAACCTCTCCCACGGGTCAGCCTGGGAGCCTTTAGGCCATTCACATGGGTGAAGACCCTGCTACACTGAAGGCAGGCACTGGTCTCTAACTTGCACATGAGAATGTGGGTCTAGAGACCAAGGAGGCCTGTTCAGAGGAGGTGCTGCTGAGCTGCTGCTGACCCCAGGCGCGTCCCACATACTGGACCCCTGAGGCTCTGGGAAGCACCCTGATCCTGGGGCCTGGAGGAGACAGAGGTGTGAGGCAGTGGACTAGGGTGTGCTTGGGGTCCCAAGGGAGGGTGTCCTGAGCTGTCTCACCTGTCCTCAGGTGCTGAAGGGCTTCCCTGAGTGCCTGCAGGCTGACATCTGCCTGCACCTGAACCGCTCGCTGCTGCAGCACTGCAAGCCCTTCCGTGGGGCCACCAAGGGCTGCCTGAGGGCCCTGGCCATGAAGTTCAAGACCACACATGCACCACCAGGAGACACGCTGGTGCATGCTGGGGACCTGCTCACCGCCCTCTATTTCATCTCCCGGGGTTCCATTGAGATCCTGCGGGGTGACGTCGTCGTGGCCATCTTGGGTATGTGGTGGGGCATTGAATGGGTAATGCCAACTGTAGCCTAGAGAGGCCTCAGCCCTGTAAATATGCAGTCACTGAGGCTTTGGACCCAGAGCTGATGGCACCCAACTCGGGCCCTCCAAGTGAGGTGATGGGGAGGGACCCCACTGAGTGTTGGGCTGCTGAAATAAAGTAGGATTCAATTTAGCTCCTTTCAGGTGAGCAGTGGAGGGAGAAGTGCCCGTCTAGAAACCACACCCCTGATCCCCTGCAGCCTCATGCAGTACAGCCCCTGCGACTTCCTTTCTCCCCAGCCTGTGCACATGGGGACTTCTTGCCCTTGTCTGTTCTCTCCTTGGTGCCCTACACCTTAGGGGAAGATGCAGCAGACTCTCTGACCACAGTTCATAGTAGAACATTATGTATTTTTATTTCTCAGCTCAGCACAAACACATACACCCACTCCACAAACACATGCCCCACACAACTAAAAGTTTCACTGCACTATACCGCGTGTAGTGAATCCTGATTTTTTTCTGTTCTATGCTTGTTGAGCTATGATATCCTGTTTTCTTTCAGTTAAAAAAAAAAAAAAGCTGGTCCTGATCACTGTGTTCTCATCTATAGTTAGAAGAACATTGCTTATGAGGGTGCAGTGGTTGGCTAGGAGGGTACTTAGGACATGGGGGCTTGGGGGTAGAAGTGGGGTTACAACCCAAGGAAGTCAGGACCATAGGCAGAGCTGGGGTATCCCAGGTGGGCCTTCTGGCTGGATCCTAGTTGCTGGGGGACCCAAAATTCCTGGCTCCTTTTCTCTTAGGCATTGAGGCCACTTGGCCCTGTCCTGCCTGCTGGGAGTTGGGGTGGGTGGGCTAGGTGATGCTTCCCTGGCTGTGTAGCTGGGGGCAGGCTGAAATGTCTGGGAGGAGGGTGCCTGCCACCTACTGAATCTGGTCGCATGGGCTGAAGACTCTGTCCTTTCTGTGGCCTCCAGGGAAAAATGACATCTTTGGAGAGCCTCTGAACCTGTATGCCCGGCCTGGCAAGTCCAATGGGGACGTGCGGGCCCTTACCTACTGTGACCTGCACAAAATCCATCGGGACGACCTGCTGGAGGTGCTGGATATGTACCCCGAGTTCTCAGACCACTTCTGGTCTAGCCTGGAGATCACCTTCAACCTGCGGGATGTAAGTTGGCCATCCCCAGCTGTCGCAGAAGAGCTGTCTTTGCCCAGGTGTGAGGCTGCCCCTTCACTGCGGGACTTTGCATGTGCTGCTTCTCTGCCTCCATTTCCCTGTCTGTCCAGTGGCAACACAGGTTATGAAAATCCTGCTTCAGGATTGGGATTTCTTGTCCCAATCATAAGGGGGGTGGGGGCATTTCCCCAGCAGGAGCGCTGAGCCCCACATCCTCTGTTGACAAGGGGCCTTGACCTGACCTGGGCAGGGCTGGAGGGCACAGGAGGGCACTGACACCGTTCTTCGTTCCAGACCAACATGATCCCGGGTTCCCCTGGCAGCGCGGAGTTAGAGGGCGGTTTCAACCGGCAACGCAAGCGCAAGCTGTCCTTCCGCAGGCGCACAGACAAGGGTGAGGCGGGTGGGCCATGAGGTGTCTGCTGCCTCTGGGCCCCTCAGACCGTTCTGGTCCTTCCTCTAGTGTGCCCACTCCACGCCCCCTCTTCAAATGCTGCCATCCTTCAGGCTCTCTTGAGCTGCCACCTCTCCTCAAAGCCTGGACTGGGCACAGGGCAGGGTCTTGGAGGGCGCTGCCTTGAACCGATAAACAGGGAAGGTGCAGGACAGAGGAGGGTGAGGGAGCCCGCCACGGAAGGTCCCTCAGAGCCCTGCGAGTGGTGCCATTGCCCGAGTGTGGGCAGCTAGGGGGTCCCAGGGAGTTAGTCTAACTGAGCGGTGGGGAGAAGATAGCAAAAGGCACTAGTCCTGGCCCCCCTTCTGGGATCGCCCCCATTCCTTTTTCCATCCCTGCCCGCCCTCTCTGAGGCCAGTCTCTGTTTCCCACAGACGCAGAGCAGCCAGCGGAGATGTCAGCCTTGGGGGCCGGCCGGGCAGGGGCAGGGCCGAGTAGCCGGGGCCGGCGGGGGGAGTCGTGGGGGGAGACCCCGTCCAGTGGCCCCTCCAGCCCCGAGAGCAGTGAGGACGAGGAACCAGGCCGCAGCTCCAGCCCGCTCCGCCTGGTGCCCTTCTCCAGTCCCAGGCCCCCCGGAGAGCCCCCGGGTGGGGAGCCCCTGACCGAGGACGGGGAGAAGAGCAGTGACACCTGCAACCCTCTGTCAGGTAGGGGCGGGGCCAGGGGGGCCGCGCGGATGGGCAGGGGGCGTGGCCTTTCTTCCCGGCCTCACCCCTACTCTCTGGCTCCAGGCGCCTTCTCTGGGGTGTCCAACATTTTCAGCTTCTGGGGGGACAGTCGGGGCCGCCAGTACCAGGAGTTGCCTCGCTGCCCCGCCCCCGCCCCCAGCCTCCTCAACATCCCTCTGTCCAGCCCCAGCCGGCGGCCTCGGGGTGATGTGGAGAGCAGGCTGGACGCGCTCCAGCGGCAGCTCAACAGGTAGGGGGGCATTCCCGAGGGGCGTGGGGTGGGCTGCAGGGTGGGGGAGTAGGGGATCTGTTCAGGGGGTTGCTGGCCCTGTTGTGGGCTAAAGCTGCCTGGACCTCTCCCTCTCAGAGCTGAGCCAGGGCTGCCACACCCCCAGTAGAGAGGGACCTTGGGGTTGACCAGCTGCCCTGCCCGCAGGGCAGTCGTGAAGCCAACAATGGTGTCTCCGCTTCCCTGAACACTCCCCATCCCATGGGCCACAAGTTTGCCCTCCCTTCTTGCCCCAGGCTGGAGACCCGACTGAGTGCAGACATGGCCACTGTCCTGCAGCTGCTCCAGAGGCAGATGACGTTGGTCCCACCTGCCTACAGTGCTGTGACCACCCCAGGGCCTGGTCCCACCTCCACCTCCCCTTTGCTGCCTGTGGGCCCCATCCCCACCCTCACCCTGGATTCGCTTTCTCAGGTGAGTTCCCCTGTCCCTGGGGTTCTCCACAGCACCCCAGCCCTAGCCCTACTTTTTCTACCCTGATTCCACCCCAAGCCTACTTGCTACCCTTCCCGCTAGGCCTTGTGCCCAACCTCCCCCGCCCCATTCCTATCTTCTCTGGGGTGATTCCTTTCTCTCCCCCTGAGGGGCAGGAGGGAGATAGCTGGGAGCAGGAAGCAGAGCCTGAGTGACTTGGGCTCCCCTGGCATTACCTGAAGGGCCAGATCTAACTGAGGAGCCTGAGTCTGGGACCTGGGCATGGCCAGTGTGTTCCAGGTCCCTGCTGGGGTGACATCCCCCCAGTCTTACATCTGCCATGTTGGCTTTCAGCTCTAGCTGTGCTACAGCACCCTCTTCGAAGGCTTCAGCATTTCCGTGGTACCGAGGCCAAGCCCCTGGGCCAGGACTCCCCGGGCCTACATTTCTCCCGTTCTGCTGGAGGTTGACCTCAGCTGCCCTTTGTCCTCTCCTGAGAGGATCTGTGTGTTTCTGGCCTTCTGAAGGACAGCTGTGTCTGGGCCTCCCTGCACCAGTTCCCGAGGGTGGAGAGGGGGCTCCTCTGGCTCCCAGAGGCAGCTTGGGATCTGCCTCCTCCCCCCACCTGGCATGGCTCCCCCTCCCATATGCTGCCTGCTCCTGTTTGCAGACACCAGGGCCCACGTCAGCAAATGTGCCAGTCTCCCTTCACAGCCTCCCCCGCAGGGATCTCACCAGCACACTCGTCAGCACCCACAAACCCCTCCCGCCTGCCCTGGCACTCTCCCTGTCCTTCAGTTGCCTGGCCGCCAGCCTGCCTCTGTTTCTAGATCTTCAGAGTTCTTTCTAGAATTGCAGAAAGGAACCTCATCTCTCTTTCTGTCCTAGCTCCTGTCCCAGCTCAGGGACTTCTTATTCCAGATTGGGTTTGGGTCCAGCTGCCCATTCCCTGGGGAAGGAAGAGGCTGTGGCCTTGAATCTTCCCGGGAAACTTCCCTGACTGGGCAGGCGAGGCCCTCTGTCAGGTGGAAGCCCCTCAGCTGTTCCCAGCTGCTCCTGTTCCTTTGGCTTTTGTCTTGAGAGTGCCTTTCTCCTCCTCCAACCACAGTGTGTCCCTTTGCTGTCCCTTCCCTGTTGTCTGTCGGCTCTTCTCTTTGTCCTCTTCAGGCCTTCCTTTGCCCACCTGACCTTCCTCTCTGGCTTCAAGGCCTCTTGCCTCCTGTAACCCAAATTCCCTTGATTCTCTCCACCCGCCTCCTTCTCCTCCACGTCCTCCCTAGCTGCTCACGCTCTGTCTTTTTGCAGGTTTCCCAGTTCATGGCGTTCGAGGAGCTTCCCCCGGGAGCCCCAGAGCTTCCTCAAGAAGGCCCCACTCGTCGCCTCTCCCTGCCGGGCCAGCTGGGGGCCCTCACCTCCCAGCCTCTGCACAGACATGGCTCAGACCCGGGCAGTTAGTGGGGCCACCTAGTGCAGAGGCGTGGCTCACCCAGGGTTCAGGGCACAGCCTGGGCCGCTCCCCTCGTAGGCCCTGCCCAGGAGGCCCTGGCCGTGGAGGGGAGAGGACAGCGAAGGAGAGCTCCTCCCCTGCCCTTGGGACCATCTCCTCCTGCAGTCCCCTGGGCCCCACTGGGGAGGGGCAGGGGCAGGGCCGGGCAGTGGACAGGGGGTCTGTGGTCCCCCCACTGGCCTGGGGGCATTAGCTGGTCTAACTGCCCGGAGGCACCCGGCCCTGGGCCCTAGGCACCTCAAGGACTTTTCTGCTATTTACTGCTCTTATTGTTAAGGATAATAATTAAGGATCATATGAATAATTAATGAAGATGCTGATGACTATGAATAATAAATGATTATCCTGAGGAGACTCCAGTGGTGCTGGGAGGGTACAGGTGTCGCCTCCTATCTATTTGTGCTCCTGTTCTGGACCCACTGGCCTCTTTAGGGACCAGGCCTGCATATCCAGGGGTGGTGTGATAGGGCTGCCCCTGGGTTTGGCACAGGTCATCTTCAGGGCTTCTCCGTGTGGATTCAGGACATCAAGGAACACGTGAACTGCTTTGAGTTTAGAGGTGGTCCTGGTGGGATGCCCCTGGGATCCAGCCACCCAGGGCCATATTGCTATCCTGGGGTGGGGCACAGTAGCTCCCAAAGCAGACCCCACACTGATGCAGCCATCGTGGTTCATGAGCCTAGCCCCACACTAACTGAGTCTGACCTCCCCCCTGCTCTCAATTTGGCTTTATCTTGACCCTCTGTAAGTGGGTGTCACATGGACCCAACTCTGGATATACTGGCTTTCCCAGCTCTGACCAGAGCTCACGCATCTGGATGTAGATGGGCCTCACCTTAATCACCTTGATCACTGTGACCCTGGATCACAAGAAGAGCTGCCTAAAGAGGGTGGAATGTCAGGGTGGCTCATCTTATTATTGGGGAACAATTCAAAGCACGTATCCTGGGAACAGTGAGGGGTTCCCCATGCCCACATTCAGGCACGTGTGTGCACTTGTGCTGCTGGGCTTGTGAGCACCCACACCCTCTAGAGGGGCCATGGTTGGGCTGCTCCCAGGGGAGGGTGCTGCTGAAGACCTCCAGAGCTCAGAGCTCTTCGGCACCAAAGCCCTACCACCTGACCCTTTGAAGGCAAGCGGGGCCATTCTCACTGCTGTGCCTGGACGGGGTGGGTGTTGGTCTCAGAAGCCTGGAGGGTTTTCCCAGTGTCCAGACAGAAGAGAGGGAGTCCCACTGTGACCTGGCCCAGTAGGACCTAGGACAGATGGAGAGAGGAGACCCTTGACTCAGAGGTAGAGAGGGATGACAGGTGGACCAGGCAGAAGGGTGGCTCTGGGCTTCAGGATCTGTTGCACAGGTGTGTGCGTGTGTGTACACATACATGGGTGTGTGTGTGTGATAGTAGGCATCTGCTTGGGGATGGAGTTCAAGATGGGCCTGCTTGGCGGGTGTGGGTGGGGATGGTCTAGCTGGCGGTGGTCTAGTTTCAGTGTCCGCAGTGCGTGGCTCTGCTCATGGACCATGGAACCAGGGCATGCAGCCTCGGGGGCAGCAGCTGACCATGAGAAGCTAATGTGCACTGAAAGCTTGGTGCCCTTTGCGTGTGAGCTCCCCTGTTCCTGGCCCTGTCACCTGCTGGAAGTGGTGGGTTCAGGGAAGAGTGGGAGGGAGAGCCTCTGGGCTCCTCTATGTTGGTGTTCCTTCCGGGGCACCATGCAAGTGCTGCGGTTGACTGCCTGCCACCAGGCGGGGGCACTGTCTGGACTGTGGGGCCTGGTGTGGATGTTGGTACATGCAGGGAATGACTCTGTGCTTGTGTGCATGCAGCCAAGTGTTTGTACCCAGGATGGGGACTAGGCCAGGCAGAGGGGACCCTGCAATATTTGTTCTCCGTGGAGTCCCACAGACATTCCAGGGGTCAATTGCTCAGTCTGGATGGAGGATCTGCTAGCACAGCCTGTGCCAGGTCCCTGCCAGGAGCTGCTTGCCAGGTTGGAGTGTGGGTGGTGGGCACCAGTCATGGTGGTTCCATTTACCATGTGGTCATCACTTGCTGCACTGCAGCCAGGTGCTTTGCTCTTGTGGCACTAATGTCCGCCACTTCAAAAGTGGGTATCATTGGTTCACGTCTGAGGGTCAGGCTCACGGTGGCTTGGTGACTGGCTGGGGTGGTGCTGCCAGCAGGGACCAGGTGTCTGGCTCTCATTCCTCCTCACTGCCCCTCACACCTGCCCTTCTCAGTACTAAGGCAGACACCCACTGGACCTGCCCCTGGCCTCCTTCCTCCACCTGGCTCCCAGAGCCACAAGAACTTTGTGGAGGGCAGGCAGTCCCTCTTTTCCTGCAGGGGAACTGTCATCTGGAACTGAGGGCTGTCCCAAACCAAGAGCACAGAGGGTGGGATGGGAGCTGGAGGGGGCTGCCTCAGGCAAGGAAAGGGATCCCTGAGGCTGCCAACGCCTGGGGGAAGCCTGGAGCAGAGCCCAGAGCTGGCATCCCGCCAGGGAGTGGGAGCCAGAAGCTAAGAGGCAGAGCCTTCGGCCTCACCCAGCTCCACCTCTGCATTCAAAACTCCAGGAGCAGGGAGGCCCAGAGTGCCTATGACAGCCACTGCACCTGCCCAGGTGCATGCGTGCCCCCAGCACCTGTCCTTACCTGGACTCCCCTCCCTGTACAGTCAGGCGTGGCCGCTCTTAAATGTCATCGGCAAATACAGCAAATGACATCGCCAAGTGCACCTCCGTGGCAAGCGTTGTTCCAAATGCCTGGAAGCAAAGCCCGCAGGCTGCGTATCGTGCCCAGCAGCCCCAGCTCCTGAGATGGAGCTGGATGTGAACCCAGGTGCTCTGAGTCACAAGCCTGTGGCTTAACCCTTAGACCCCTGCTACCCTTGCTACAGGGACAGTCACTGGAAGAACTTAACACTTCCTGGAATTTCTGGAAACTTCCGTCCCCTGTAGACTTTTGTGCCTTCTACTCCTTTGCCCACAGCACCCTGTGGCTGATTCCTGCTTGTCCTCAGGTATATTTGGCCCTTCTGGGAAGCACTGGAGACTCTCCTCCCTCTGGCAGGAGCCATTCTGGGATGCTCCTGTGCCCTTGCCCTACCCTGGATGGCAGAGTCTGTGGTGTGGATCAACTCCATGTCAGGCAGTGAGCTGCTCTTGGGCCAGGACTGTGTGGCTGTCCTTGTCCCTATCTCTCCAGCACCAGGTGCAGTGGCTCCCACAGTGCCGACACACTCGGATTTACCAAGTGAGCAGTTCAGGGTTTTGGTAGTAATGAACAGTAAAATCTTTAGCCTTAGAAGGAGCTGTGTGCTGATTTCTGGGGGCAGAAGGACCATCCCCACTTCCCACCGCCACGCTGGGGACTGTCTTCCTCTGTGGCCAGGCCTGGAATGTGAGGGCTGAGGAAGGGGTTCTGGAATTTTGTTTTGTTTTGCACTTTCTGAGTCTCTTCTGCTGATAATCAGTCGTGGGTTTTGGCACCCCAGGGACGGCCTCTAGGGCTTGCATTTGGTCACATCTTCTACCCTGTGCTGTTGGCTCAGGTCAGTGCATAGAGATTGGTCCTTTCCCAGGTTACAATGAAAGACCTTGCTTGCTGCCCTCTGGACTTCTTGGGGCATCTTGAGGCACAGCTGGGCTTGCCACCTCTTGGGCACTGCATCATCAGTCTGGTCATACCTGCACCTGGCCACCTCCTTGCCCATATTGCATGCACAGATGAACTGGAGCTTGGCCAGGTGCAGAAGAGACAGGTGGCTGTCTCCTTGCCTGGGGGGAGCCCTCCATGTCGGCTGGGCACGGAGCTTCTCACCTTCCTTTCCAGATGTGCCTGCTCTCTGCCTCCTCGGCCAGATGCTCCTGCTCCAGCCCAGTGAGCTTTCCTCCTGTTGGCTTTGCTTTCTCAGTCCTTGACTCTGCCTAGTCTTTCCTTCTTCTGATGCAAACATCCTCCTTGTTGGTCTGAAGAGACCCTCCCATCCTCAGGTTCTGGCTCAGAAGTCACCTCTCCAAGCCAGTGTTCCCAGTTTTCCCAAAGAGCTCTTGGCTCACAGCTTGGTGATGGCCCTCACCACATCCTACCATTTTCTTGTCTGTCCTCCACAGCGGGGAAGGGCCGGCCACTGGTTATGTGTGCCCCTCTTCCCACCCTGCATCTAGCATAGTGCCTGGCATAGTGCATGGCCGAGGGCAATGCAGCCAGAAACCCTGATAGAGGAAAGTTTGTCACTTGGGCTGAATTGGTGGGGTCACCCCTTGAGTGTGGCTGCTCCGCCCCCACCCCCAGGGAGTACAGGCTCCACCTCTTCCCTTGCAAGCCTAGATACAAATGGTTGTCTTGCTTCTTCTGCAGTCAGCTGAGGAAGGTTGGCATTTAACGCCCTGCTGAACTATTTGAAAGAGAAGATGGGAGAGGTGGGGATCCAGGAGCCTAGAGGTGGCTCATCTCATAAGAGACATTCGTGCCCGTCTTCACCGCCTCCACCTGGAGGCTCCTGGGCGCCATCCTATTCCCAGACTCCGAGAAGCCCGCGTGGTGCGAGGGGGACACTTTGCAGGCACTTTTCTAGGAGTCTTCTCCAGTTCCCAGGTGGCATCTACACAGAAGGCTCCAGCGCATTGTCCTGTGTGTGGCGTCCTGCTTGTCCCTGACTGTGAAGGCTGAGAGAGGGCGTGTGCAGGGCTTTGCAGTGCCAGCTTCAGGGCTGTGGGTGGCACCCACCTTGCTCCCCGGGTGTAGACAGTTGGAAACTGTGATTTGGCCAGTCTTGCCCTTCAGTGAGACCTTGTCCTACCGTCCTAGTGTCTGACAAGAGAGGCCCGCAAGACAACAGTGTGGTCAGTGTCAGGTGCTCAACATGGTGAAGTCAATTTGACGTACAGGGCCTTCCAAGGTGACTATTTTGGGACACTTTTAGATAATTATATATCATCAGAGTGGGTAGCATGAGAATTAATGATGATTTAGTAACTTTTCTTAAAAGTGCATCTAGGCATGACATTAAGGAATCCAAACTCAATTTTTCTTGATCTTATTGCAGTAGCATTAGATATAAAGTGATTTTTGAGTCCAAGTCCAAGTCAAGTTTTTTTTTGTTGTTACCTTTTGTCTTCAAAAGACACAAAGGGAATGCTTTCTGGGACACTGTGTTAGTGCTTCATTATTTTACAATCTCACCTTAGAAGCGAGGTGGAAATCTGCAAGAGCCATTGCTAAGAAACCAGACCAGGAGAACTTAGCATGGCTTCGCACGGCTGTCTTGCTGTTATTTTAAAATTAGCAGCAGCATAAGGTCTGACTGCAAAAGACTCAGCGCTGGCTGGCGAGGAAGGCAGTCTCTGGGGAAACAGTCTGCAGAGGGTTCTCACAATAATGCAGCCATATGTGGTGGCTGCGCATTCCCTCCTGCTCTGCCAGGTGACAACAGTCAGAGAAGCCATGGAACCCACCAACGAGGGACATCAGGAAGGCCACATGAGGTTGGCCTGGTGGTCTTGAGCAGCTTGATGGAAGGGAACTCTCAAAGGGAAACATGACCACTGAGGGTCTTCTTCCATGTCCAGCTGCCTGTGTGCCTGGAACTGTGTTTGGCCCAGAAGTTTGGTTTTATGGACTTGGAGTGACCATAGTGAGAGTTATTCTCCAGGCTGGAGGAAAGAGCATGGGGGATAAGGATTCAGGTAAACAGCAATTTAGTGACGTCACTCCACTAGCCTCCATCCTCACCCCTCCACAGCCCTTTCCTGTGGATGCTGGGGACAGGGCTGAGCTCCATTCTAGTCGGGTGTGCCCAGGACTGCCCCACGTCCTCGGGATGCCCAAGGAGTGAGGTCTGTGCTTGGGTTGATCCACCTGTGACTGGCATCTCTGCAGACACCCAGCTCCTTAGCTGTCATCTTTTCTCCATGCCATCTTGGCCTCCAGGGACACTCTCCTCCTCTTTCATGACCCCAAGGCACCATTAGCTAAAGGCTGTTGCATGCAGCAGCTAATTAATGGAGATTTTGGAGGTTATTGTGAGCGCTGGGGAAGTTGCCTCCCTGGACAGCTAGAAAACAGCCTAAAAGATGATCTCAGGCATTCCAGCCCCAAATTCTTGGCCACTTTCCTGTCGGTGGCTGCTTTCCTTCCTAGTCCTCCCACAACTGTGGGGATGCTGTGCAGACAGACATCTGACGGTGTATCCCAGAGATGAATTAAAATACCATGCCTTGGAAGGGAGAAGTGGCTGTGGTTAGTTATTTTTTTTAAGTTAGCAACTGGTTTCCTCATAATAACAATAAACAATTCACAATGGGACATCCAGTGGCAGAGATGGCGAGTTAGAGGTAAGGACAGTGCAGAGGAAGGGAGCAGGATGGGAGGCAGGACCATCCCCAGGAGTGGAGCCCTGTGTGGGTCTGAGGAGGGGCTGGTGCGGTGTCGCCTTCGCCATCAAACCCGTGCACAGGAAGTAGTGCAATAAAGTTGGGGTCTTAGGAAAATCCTGCCGAGGCACCGGCTGCAGCTGGAGCAGAGGCTGCTCCTGTTCCCTCAGGCACTTGGTGGAGGACCAGGGACTCGGAGAGCCATTGCACACGGCCCTGGCCAGGAGGGGTCGGGTTAGCAGGGACGGCTCATGGGTCCCTGCTAACATTTGACCCACTGGCTGTGAACGCTGAACACTTGGGTAATTGTCAACTTTGTGGTTTGGACAGGAAAGAAACCCAGCAAAGCCGCCAGGGGCTTTGGAGCAGAGGAGCCTTTTCACTAAAATTCTTCGTGTTTGGAATTAACCGAGGCCAGCAGGACAGACGCTTCTGTGTCCTCAACCATCCCCACCAGATGGCATCTCCCTGGTCCTCTATCCATCTGGCTGGTCCCCTGCAGCTGGGACCAGTGCTGCAGAGGCTCCTGACCTGCTTCTCTCTAAGCAGAGCACACTGCACTGTGTGGGCCGTCACTGCCACTCGGACCCCACCAGACGTCCCAGCTGGAGCAAAGGCAGGCGAGCTTTCAACTGAACTTTTTTTTTTTTTATTTTGGAACCAGGGATTGAACTCAGGGACCCTCGGCCACTGAGCCACGACCCAGCCCTATTTTGTATTTTATTTAGAGACAGGGTCTCACTGAGTTGCTTAGGACCTAGCTAAGTTGCTGAGGCTGGCTTTGAACTCACGATCCTCCTGACTCAGCCTCCCAAGTCGCTTGGATTACAGGCGTGCGCCACCACGCCCGGCTTTTTTTTTTTTTTTTTTTTTTTCCTCCTGAGCAGAGCATCACTCAGAATCAGAGAGGCAAGACATTTCCTTTGAGAGCAGGGTCTCTGCCTTTCATGCTTTAGTGGAGGAGAATGACCCAGGACTGGACCACTAAGGGCAACGAGGGCCCCTAGCTACAGCCCCTGCCTCTGCGGCCCATCTGTGTTGGATGTGGGATGATTGCGTAGGATGCCCCTGCCCGCCAGCCCCTGGAAGTTTAGTTGGGAACACATGAGAGAAGGAGAAGAAAATAATGACAGTCCTGCTTCTAGGAAGTGCCCAATAGACCTCGTCTAGTCCTCTGGCCGTCCTCCTCATTGTCAAGACCTGGCTCCTTGTGGCCTTGACCATGAAGTCTCTCCATGACCCTTGCCAGTCTGTGTGACCCTTGTGCACCCTATGCCATGCCATGCCACAGGGTCCTGTACTGGGTCTGAGTGGTGAGAGCTGTGTGTTGTGAGCAGAGCGGGACTGGGGACTGTGTCTTTAATGTGACAATGACACTGGGGAGATCTCGCCCCCAGTGACAAGGGGTCCTCTCCCAGACTTCTTGCCTGAGCACAGGTGAGCCCTCTCAGCCCTGCTTCACTGAGGGTGCCCAGGTGGGGTTTCCACGAGGTGGAGGGGTGTCTGGCTGACCAGTGCGAGCTGCGGCCCTCCTGGTACCCCTACTCAGCCCCTAGGCAGCTGCCCCCATCTCTGTCTTCCCAATTCCTGGTTTTCTCCCTGGCTGTGGCTCCACCTGCTCTGGAGAGCTGTCTCTGCTTGCTCCTGCTCTGGGTGCTTCCTCCACTCCGTGCTGGTCAAGTGGAGCTTATGACTGGGGGGGACGCTCGCTCTTTCTTTAGTGGCAGAAGACATCACGTATCTGTCAAGGTTCTGACCCTTGCGATCACTTCTTCCTGCAAAAAATCTGGAAGCTGCTGCATGCAAGACCGGGGCTCTGTGTGAATTAGAGCGTGGGACTCTTGGCTTAGGCACACTCCATTTGGAAGCAATTTCCTTTCCGTTTACCTGAGATTCTGATCTCACCTGTGGCCTGTGCCAGATGCAGCTCCCAGGACAACTCTTTTAATTTTTTTTTAATTGTGTTTGCTTTCTCAGTGCTGGGGCTGGAACCCAGGGCCTTGTGCATGCTAGGCCAGTGCTCTCTACCACTGAGCACCCTCCCACCCCTCAGGACGTCTCCTCAAAGGACCCGCCTTCCATTTCTCCCTGCACAGCCAGCAGAGGCGCAGGTGCTCTAGGCTGGAGGGATGTCTTGTTTCCCCCATACCCCAGCTTTGCTGGTGTGTGCTCTGTGCTCTGAAGGAGAGCCTGCAAAGGCGCCCACCCCTAACCCATTGTAGTTGTTTACATTTACAGAAAGTGTGAAGGGACAAAATGCACCCACGTAGGGAGTGAATCAGTCAGCTTCACATTGCTTCAATGAAATCCCGAGGCGCTTACTTATAAAGAGAAAAGAGTTGTTGAACTCACAGTTTTGGAGTCTCAGTTTTGGTGAGGGTGGTGGATGGTGACACATTTTGGGGACAGCGTGTGTTGGAGTAAGCACTTACATCTCAAACCAGGAGGCAGAGAGACGGAGAGACCTGGGTCCCCCAGTCCTCTTCAAAGGCACCTCTAATGACACTGACTGCGGCCCTCCCGGTACCCCTACTCAGCCCCTAGGCAGCTGCCCCCATCTCTGTCTCCAAAAGGACCTCCAAAAGGCCCTGACTCTCAGATGTGCCACCACCTCCCAGGAGTGCCACTCTGGGAACGAGTGCTTACCTGCAGACCTTTGAGAAGTGTTCAATGTCGATAGCAGGGAGGAATCCACAGATTAGACGCTGAGATCAGCAGGATGCTGTTTGCTCCCTGAGTCCTCAGACAGGGCCACTCTGCTGAGCATTCAGCTGAGGTCACACACTGGTGCCCGAGGGCTTCTGACCCTGGAGGGGGGACCGCTGGAGACTTCATTCTACCAGCGTGGGCAGGGAATGCAGCTCTTGGAGAATCAGACTCAAGAGCACCTGGGGACAAGATGGCAGGAGCCACAGGTGTGCAGACACTGCAGCTAGAGAGTGTGGGGGCCAGGATGGACTCCAGGGAGCCCAACAGCACAGCCTTGGACGGAACAGGAGAGGACAGGGGACTGTGGGCAAGCGGTCAAGGATGGGTTTCCTCTTCTCGTATTTTAAAGTAGGTTAAGGGTTAAAAATGATGAAACAGACCTGATAGAAACCAACCTATTTTGGGGATAAGTTTTACTGGGTGCTGCTGTGGGGAAGGTGGCATGTTTCAACATTGGCAAAATAAAATAGAAATGTGCGTGAGTCCTGTCTCCTCACACGGCTATAAATTCCTTGCCGCTGGGCTGAGGCTGCAGCTGCAGCGAGCTGAGGCTGTCGGAGGAAGTCTCTCTCCCAAGGTGTGCGCCGCAGACCTCTCCACCCACACCCTTGGCCTGGGCGTGGGAAATAGAAGCCTGAGGTTTTGGCCCGGCAGCGTGGTGGCGCGCCTGTAATCCCAGCACTTGGGAGGCTGAGACAGGAGGATCGCGAGTTCAAAGCCAGACTCAGCAACTTAGCGAGGCCCTAAGCGACTCAGTGAGACCCTGTCTCTAAATAAAATACAAAATAGGGCTGGGGATGTGGCTCAGTGGTGGAGTGCCCCTGGGTTCAATCCCCAGTACCAAAAAAAAAA
>JAJEJO010001767.1:34424-72935 GCA_020662805.1 Glaucomys volans
CAGAGGGAGCACGTGGCCTGCCAGGTCACACGGATACCTAGGAGCAGGGCCAGGTCCTCTGGGCTCTCTGTTGCACCAAAGGCCACTCACAGCCGCAGCCTTTGGGACACACAGGTATAAGACCTCGACTGTATTTTGGGCACGGAGAGAACACACTGCCCCTCAGCAGGTGGCCTGGGCTCGGGGTTCATCCTCTGGGGTTGAAGCATGATGGCTCTGAGCCATTCAGCCCGTGTCCCCAGCTCCCCACCCCAGGTCTCCGAGGAGGGGGCAGTGAGCTGTTTTCGCTGCTAGCTTCTCCCACGATCGGCACCCTTCCTGGCTCTCTGGTCTCTCTGGGGGACCCTCTTCCTCCCCGACTTCCTATTCTGGCTCCCTGCCAGCTGATCCTGGTCCCATGCTGCAACCTCAGGTGAGTGGCAAGGACAGCTTCAGATCAGAAGGGACAGAGCCAGGCCACCTTGTCCTCTCCTGTGTCTGGAGAGCTGTCTTTCTTCTAGCTGGTGGTTCTCCACCAGGGGTGATCTCTCTCTGGGGGACATTTGGCAATGTCTGGATACGGTTTTGGTTGTTACAGCTGGGGGGAGGTGGGCAGGTTGTTACTGCCGCCTGTAGGTAG
The DNA here is from genome assembly GCA_020662805.1 of Glaucomys volans. Classification (NCBI taxonomy): domain Eukaryota; kingdom Metazoa; phylum Chordata; class Mammalia; order Rodentia; family Sciuridae; genus Glaucomys; species Glaucomys volans. The sequence continues at coordinate 35,044 of JAJEJO010001767.1, forward strand.
TGGCCCAGGATGCGCCTGAATACCCTAGGAAGCACGATGCCCAGCCCACCCCAGAGACCCCTGCAGCCTCGCTTGAGCCTGGATTTATACGGTGCTACTCTTGAGAAATGCTGCTCAGCCCTGTCCCTCTAAGTCATTGACAAGCGACTCCTCTCAGCCCCTTCCTCCCCCAGATGTGTGGCGAGTTGCCGCTATAATCTGACTCCCTGCAATGTTTTCTCCCTGAAAGTGGAAACGGCTGCTTCCATCTTCTACATGTAGCAGGAAAAGAAGTCTTTTATAAAGCTGTCTGCGGTTTGAGCTGAACGTCCTGGGAGAAAGCCAAATGCACCTTTTGGGACGAAGATGCTCCTTTGGTTTAGAAAAGCCTTGACAATCTTGGTTACTAAGAACAAGGTCCCCAGGCAGTGGCCTGGGTGAATGAGGCAGAGATGGCGGGACAGGAATTGCTGGTGAGGTCTTATGGGTGTCCTCGGAGGGAGGGTGAGAGGCCCAGGGTGAAAGGGAAAGGATCCAGAAGAACCTGGTCTGTGAAGGACACTCCCAGCTGGGACTGTCCCGGTGGACCTGCCCAGTAAGGTTTTGGAAGACTGATGCTTGACACTCAGTGTCTGTTTACTCCCCCAATTACTTTCCCTCAAATTGTCCTGTGACCCTCCAAGCCCTCAGGAAAAGTCCAAAGTGCACACTGCTGTGTGTTGGAGGTGCTCTGGGGCAGGGAAGCACAGGGGAATTTCCAGAAGGACAGAGCTCCACAGTGAACAGAGGCGAGGCAGAGAGGTGGTTAGGAGCCAGGCAGCATCACAAGGTCATGGCTGTGGCAGGTCCCACCAGGAGCAGTTGTCTGTTGGCCCTAAAATACACTAGCAAAGGTGGCTTTTTAATGGAAGGAGTAGGGGGAGAGACCAAATTTGGTATCATGCGTCTGGGGCTAGATAGTGGACTTCCAGATCACAGCCCTTACTGCCTGCCTGAACACCCATTATTCTTTTCCTTTTCAATAACAAAACCCCCAGGTTGGAGCTAAGCTCATGGCCTCCTAGAATAAGGACTACGGTTACCAGCCCCCTTTGCAGCTTGGTGTCACTGTGTGATTAAGATGTGGCGTGTTAGTTGGTTTTCCATTGCTGTAACAAAAACCCTGAGATAAGCAACTTAGAAGGTGGAAAGGTTCACTTTGGCTCACAGTTTCAGAGGTTTCAGTCCATGGTCACCTGCTGTTGGTCCAATTGTTTTGGGCCAATGGTAGGACAGGACAGCATGGTGGTAGGGACACACACAAGACTGTTCACTTCATGGCCACCAGAAAGCAAAGGAGAGAGGAAGGGTCCCCCTGTGCCTTTGAAGGGCACATTCCCAGTGACCTAATTTCCTTCTTCCAGGCCTCATCTCCTGAAGTTTCCATCACGTCCCAACAGCTGGGGACGATGCCTTCAATGCAGAGGCTCTTGGGGAACATTTAAGATCCAAGCCATAATATTTGGCCAATAGGAGGGAAGGAAGTTGTCACATGTGACTCCCCAGAGGTGCCCTTCAGGGCCAGAGCTCCCCTCTCCAGGGCTCCTGGTCCCTGCTGACTGAGGGTGAGGTTCAGGGGGCGGAGGAAGAGCTGCAAGATACACAGATCCCGGGTCTCGACTGGGGAGGGGCCCACCAGCACCAGCTGCCCCTTGCTGGGCTTGCTTCACACTGGAGCTGGGAGGTCTGCTGCCCACGGCTGGAGGCAGCCAGGGAAAGCGGGGGACGCGGGGATGGATGGGACCATCTATGGGTATTTCCCTTTTCCAGCACCCTTTCCTCTCTCCAGAGCCGAGAAAGGCAAAGGCGGCTCTTCTCTGGGCCTGTGCATCAACCACAAGCCCTGACATGACCCTGGGGACTGATTCCAGCATGACTCGTGGCCTCTGTCTCCGCCCCTGGCCCCTCGGCTCCTGTGGTCCCATACCCACCGCTTCCTCAGCTCCTTCCTGCTGTGGTGCCCGCTGTGTGCTGTCACGGCATATCAGTCACTGAGCAGCCTTACAGACAGTGTCACTCTAGATATGTTAAGAAAGAGGCTGGAGCCGGGCGCGGTGGCGCACGCCTGTAATCCAAGCGACTTGGGAGGCTGAGTCAGGAGGATCGCGAGTTCAAAGCCAGCCTCAGCAACTTAGCGAGGCCCTAAGCGACTCAGTGAGACCCTGTCTCTAAATAAAATACAAAATAGGGCTGGGGATGTGGCTCAGTGGCCGAGTGTCCCAGAGTTCAATCCCTGGTTAAAAAAAAAAAAAAAAAAAAGAGGCTGAACACAGGGACAACCGGAAGCATTGGTTGCTAAGATGGAAGAAAGGCTGGATGGGCGATGGAAGGAGAGGGCCATGCCCGTAGTCGGGAGCCGCTGCCGCTCCTGGGCTGGAGCCCACAGGCCCATGTCCACTGCTGCCTGACAGAGAAGCAGCTGACACGAGCCATCCTTGTGCCAGCCTGAGGCCACCAGTGCAGTTGCCTGCCGTGTCTGGGGAAGCACGGTGGCTTCTCTCTCTCTTCTCCTCTCCTCTCTTGTCATCGACTCCTGGGGTGAAACCTGATTAGAGGCCAGTTGGTGAGGGAGTCTGAGCTGTGGTTTTCAGACTTCCATTCCCCATGATCCGGAGGGAAGTCTGGGGAGGTGGCGGGATCTGCGGTGCAACAGACTGGTGACTGGCACCTGGAGGAGAGTGGTGTTTGCAGTGCTCCACTTTCTAGCTCAGCCTCATTCCTCGTATGTTTTTTTTCTTTTATGAATTGAAATTTCTTTCTTTCTTTCTTTGGTACCAGGGGTTGAACCCATGGGCACTTTACCCCTGAGCTTCATCCTCAGCCCTTTCTATTTTTGTATTTTGAGATAGAGTCAAAGTTGCTGAGGCTGGCCTTAAACTTGCAATCCTCCTGTCTCAGCCTCCCCAGATGCTGGGATTAGTCATGTGCCACCATACCTGGCCTAAAAATTATTTTTATTCTGGAAAAATCTCAAATATATACAAAACTACTAAGAATCAGATAATAATCTTTTATGTGTCTATCATTTAACTTTGGTGATGATTACCTGACACCCCGTCTTGTTTCCTGTACAGCCTCATTCCCCCTGACACCAGATGATTGCAATGCAAATCCAAAACACCATGGAATTTCATGTATAAATATTTCAGGGTCTGTAAAAGATGAGGACTCTTTACAAATAACCACAATAGCATTGCCACAACTATGTAATAATTCCTTGATATCATCAACTATTCAGTTGGCAATTAAACTTTTTCCTTTGTTTCATGTATTTTGGGATTTTTTTTTCTTTATTTGAACCAGAAACCAAATAAGATCCATATATCCCAATTGGTAGGTATGACACTTAAATACTTTTATTTTATATAATTTGTGTCTATGTTTTTTCCTTGATTTTTTCCTTGTTGTTGAATCTAGGTTGTTAATCCTATGGAGTGTTTTAAAATCTGCATTTTGCTGATGACATCCCTGTGATGTGACAACATTAGGGTGACCAACAGATCTAGTGTACCCATAACCCAAGCATGTTCCGGGCAAGCCAGGGAGCTGGTCACTCTACTCTATATTTCTTATAAGTTGGTAGTTGAACCTAGAGCCTCTGTCAGATTCAGGTTTCATTTCTTGGTAAGACTGTTCCCTAGTTGGATGTGTGTTATCCCAACAGGAGACAAAACTAGTTGGTTATTTCTGTTTTGGGGGGTATTAGAAGCTATTGATGACCTTTGCCTAACTGTATTAATTCGTTAGGGCTTGCAAAATAGTGATGTTCAAATTCTCTTCCTTCCTTTTTCATTTATTAGCTGGATTTCGTTTATAGTGAGAAACTTCCCCTCACCCCTATTTGGGTGCGCAGGAGTACGGTTGGAAAAATAATGAGGGCCGCATGAACACTTGACCCTTACCCTTTACTTGCCGTATTTTCAAAATACAGTTCCCTGCCAGCCGCCCAAAGTGAAGAATGAGTTCCCTCCAGCAGCGTTATAAACTCATGAAGTGGAAAAAAAGAGTCACATTTGTCCTTCTTAGTTATTAACCTTATTGATGCTCACTTTTCCTTCACTGCCTAGAGGGACCTTACCCTGAGCTTGGACCCTGTGTTATTCTGACTGTGACCCTAGTGACATTGAAAACCTCAGCTTTATTAAGGTACGTAACTCGTGACGAAGGAATCGCGCGTATTTAACGTGTCTGATTTGATGAGTTTGAACATGCGCACTCAGGGTAATAAGATCCACCAGCTGCCAAGGTTTGCTGCGTCCCTCAGTGTGTGGGACTACTTAACCCGAGACCTCGAGAGCTTCCTTGTCTTACAACATGACAGGTTGTTCCAAATCAAGTCATTTTTTACGGCTCCCATCCTGGTGTTGGGATGGACAATTCTCCAGTGATTCCTCGTTCTTCCGCCTGTATTTATGGAGATGAGATTCCATTCCTTCTGCACTGGTCCAGGTCCTTTCAGAGACTGTAGCTAGGAAATGTGTTTTACTTTGAAGAGACAAAATATATAATGTGTTCATGTTGATTTAGTACTTCATATTCAGAACTGCAGAATTTTAATTCAACTTTATTTATTTATTTATTTTGGAACTGGGGATTGAACCCAGGGGCACTCCACCACTGAGCCACATTTTGTATTTTATTTAGAGACAGGGTCTCACTGAGTTGCTTAGGGCCTCGCTAAGTTGCTGAGGCTGGATTTGAACTTGTGATCCTCCTGACCCAGCCTCCCAAGTCGCTTGGATTACAGGCGTGTGCCACCACGCCCGGCTTCAACTTCATTTATCTTAATCTTTATCTCCCTTTCCCCACATGAAAACCCCGACTCTTTTTTTTTTTTTTTTTTTCCAGGAATGGCAATCTTTTATTACTCTACTGAGGACTCCAATGTGCTTGGGCATACATCTTTGTATCTGTAATATTTCAACTTGACTCCATTAGAGAAAACAGTTAAAACAATCTACAATCTACATGAAGGGGGAAAAATGCTTAATTTTACAAAGGTTTAAAATAGTCCTCCCTGACTTGATTGTCTCAATATAAAGGGAACTGCAACTTAGACATATAAAATTTAAAACACACAGAGACACATACACACAAAACAAAACAGAAGTAAGCAGAATGCAAAGTAGTGAGATTGCACCACAGTGACCAAGATGCATCTGGAGTCACTGCAAAACAGACAGGATGATGTATGATTTAAAAGTCCGTCATTTTGAACCGAGATGAATATTTTCAACACAATACTGTAATTTCGATGCAGTTTTCTGCAGTACAATCACTGGCTTCTTGGCACACTTATGAGGTCTTCTTTGGGCAATGTTTCCAGTGTTTCCAGCTGAAAGATGTCACCAACTTGCTCTCACTGGAGGGTCTTTCTCCTCGCCACCTCCCTCTCCCAGGGCGGAGTGTTGGAATCCACCGCCCTCCACTCCTGGGGGAGCCTGCGGGTCGGGCATCCTCTTTGCCTCAGAAGTGCAGTCCCAGGTGAGGCTGCTGCGGCCACGCCGTCCTGGACAGGAAGGACCCTTCCAAGCCGCCCACGGGGACCCGCGAGCAGGGGTCGCAGCCCCACCAACAGGATGCGACCTCCGGCATGTCCCAAACCTCGACTCTTAATGGCACTAACACCACTACCCGTTTGTTCTATCCCACAGAAAGCACACCCGCCTGGTCTCAGGGACACTACCTGCCACTCTGTCTAGCCATGTAATTACCAGAAACGGTCATGTTTTTGAAGTTCTTTTTGTTCTGAGGCTCTGCTCCACAGGGAGATAAAGTCACATCACTGTGTCTAGGGGACCTGGCCCGATTCCTCCCTGGGTGGTCGTTTTTATAATCACAGTTCGTTTGTGTAATCCCCCTTTTCGTTTTGGGGCTTGCTTTTTCAGTTGGTTCCTGAGTTGAAGCGACAAAGTACATTATATCAAAGAAATCTGGCTTCTCTCCCTGCCTCCACCTAGTCCTCTCCTTTCCTCCCTCACAGACAACCAGTCAGGTGTTTTTGTTTTTTTGGGGTTTTTTTTTGGTACTGGGGATTGAGCCCAGGGGCACTCCACCATTGAGCCACCTCCCCAGCCCCATTTTGTATTTTTTATTTAGAGACAGGGTCTCACTGAGTTGCTTAGGGCCTCGCTAAGTTGCTGAGGCTGGCTTTGAACTTGCAATCCTCCAGCCTGAGCCTCCCAAGTGCTGGGATTACAGGTGTGCGCCACTGCACTCGGCTGTCAGGTGTTTTTATTTGTCATTCCAATGTTTTTAAAAGTAAATGTCTGCCATGGCGCACGCCTGTAATCCCAGCACTTGGGAGGCTGAGGCTGGCCTTTGCGGCTCCCAGCGCTGCAGACTTCAGCTCGCTCTGAAGCCTGGAGCCAGCAGTCTCCGTGGGTGACTCGCCGTGGCTCCGATACGCCTCCCTGGTCCCTGGGGGTGTTTCTGTGCACCTCATTCTTCTTCTCTCAAATGAGCTTTGCGGGGTGTTTACATGAAATTCTTTCCTGTAGAAGCAGAATGAATTTTCTGCCCTCTTCAGGGCGAAGGTGGAGACAGGAGACCGACTCCATGGCTCTGGATCTTTCGCCCATTCTCCCCACAGGAGTCCATGGAAGGAGGCCTCCCGCTGCCCGAGACTGGGCTCCTCCAGGGCTCTGGGAAGGCACCTCCTCTCCCTCACTGCTTCTGGGGGTGCCACGATCCTTGGTGCTCCTTGGCCTGTGGCAACAGCCTGCCCGTCTCTGCCCGGGTGGCCAGTGTCTCCTCCTCATCCAACACGACCTCATCTTTTTTTTTTTTTTTGGAACCGGGGATTGAACTCAGGGATACTCGGTCACTGAGCCACACCCCCAGCCCTATTTTGTATTTTATTTAGAGACAGGGTCTCACTGAGTTGCTTAGGGCCTCACTGAGTTGCTTAGGGCCTCGCTAAGTTGCTGAGGCTGGCTTTGAACTTGCGATCCTCCTGACTCAGCCTCCCAAGTCGCTTGGATTACAGGCGTGCGCCACTGCGCCCGGCATGACCTCATCTTAACACAAGTACATCTGCAAAGACCCTGTGACCACACAGAGCTCCCTGGGGGGACCAGGTGGATTTGGGGGGATGCTATTCAACCCAACACAGGGTCTTAGGTTAGACACGTGAATAAGAGAGGGATTTCTAGATAAGAGAAACAAAATGTTCCAGAAAAAGACAGTTTTTTTTTTTTGTATTGAGGACTGAATCCAGGGATGCTTTCCCACTAAGCAACATTTCCAGCTCTTTATTTTTAATTTTGAGATAGGGTCTCACTAAATTTCTTAGGACTTCACTAAGTTGCTGAGGCTGGCCTCAAACTTGTGATCCTCTTGCCTCAGCCTCTTGAGTCCCTGGGATTATAGGCTTGCACCACCATGCATGGCAAGTCAAAAGATTTTTAATAATTTTATTTTTAATTGGCACATAATATTTGTTTATATTTAAGGGGTAGAGTATGATCATTTTCTACATGGATCCATGTGTAATAATCAAATTAGGGCAATTAGCACTTCTGTCTCCTCAAACATTTATAATTTCCATTTGTTGGGAAACTTCCAACTCTTCTAGTCATTTTGAAATATGTCATAAATTGTTGAGACTATGCTTTAGAACACTAGAAAGAACTACTGTGTTTTGGTCCCCATTATTCAGGTTCCCTTTGTTCCCCCTCCCTCCTACCTTTTTATTTTTTTTTATGGTACCAGCAATTGAATCCAGGGGCACTTAATCACTGAGTCACATCCCCAGAACATTTTATATTTTATTTAGAAACGGGCTGTCACTAAGTTGCTGAGGCCTTGCTCAGTTGCTGAGGCTGGCTTTGAACTTGTGATTCTCTTGCCTCAGCCTCCTGAGCTGCTGGAATTCAGGCCTGCACCACTGCATTGGGCCCTTCTACCCTCTTTACTCTTAATGACACTGTTATACTCCCTTCTTCTATAAGATTGACGTTTTTAGCATCCACAAATGAGTGAGATCGTGTTGTATTTGTTTTTTGGTGATGACTTATTTCACTTAACATGATATCTTCCAGTTCTATCCATGCTGTTGCAATTGACAAGAAGATACTTCTTATGGCTGAATAATATTCCTTTGTGTATATATACCACATTTTCTTTATCCATCATCATCTGATGGACCCCTAGGTTGATTATCTATCTTGGTTTTTGTGAATACTGTCACAGTAAACATGGGTGTGCAGGTATCTCTGATGTGATAATTTCATTTCCTTTGGATATGTACTAGTAGTGGGATTGCTAGATCATATGGTAGTTCTATACTTAGTTTTTTGAGGAATCTACATACTGTTTTATGTTATGATTCTTCTAATTTATGTTCCCACCAACAATGTTGCATTAGTTTGTTTTACCTCACCGTAAGGAAATATCTGAGGCAAGCTAACTTTATAAAGAAAAAAGGTTTATTTAGCTCACAGTCTTGGAGGCTGAATGTTCAAACAGCATACTGCTGGCTCTGATGAGGACATCATGGCAGATGGCAGGCGTGAGTGTGGGATGGAGAGACCACATCTCCAAATAGGAAGCCGGGGAGTGATTCTGAGGTCGGGCGCACTTATAACAACTCACGGGGGATAGAATGACCTTAGAGGGCACCCTCCCAGCTGATCCAAGGACCCCACCTGTTCAAGGTCCCGCTACCCCTCCCGTCCTCGCACTGAGGACGGAGCCTTCACCATGACCCTCTGGGGGATGGACCATGCCCGCAGAGCGCGTGTAGCTGAGGGTGTTCTTCAGGTCGTCACTGATGCTGGTCATTTTTTCTTTCTGATGATTCACTCTGATGAGGTGACAGCTCGTGGTGGTTTTGATTTGCGTTTCCCTTATGAAGAGTGCTGTCGAGCGTTTTTCTTGGCTATTTGTATGTCTTTTGTGAAATGTCTCTTTAGGTCATTTGTTTAGTTTTAAATCAGATTATTATTATTATTAATAATATTTTGCTGTCAAGTTTTCCGGGTCCCTCGTATGTGCTGGATGTCTTCATCTTGTCTGATGAACAGTTTGCAAATGCTTCACAGGTTCTCTTCGCTCCATGATCACCTCCCTTGCTGGAAGAAGCTTTTTCAGTTTGATATAATCACATTTGTCTATTTTTGATTTTGCCGCCTGTACTCTGGGGTCTTATCCAAAATCTTTGCCTAGACCAGTGTCTGGAAGTGTTTCTTCTAATAGTTTTAGGCCCAAGGACCAGGGTGACCAGAGCTCTCGGGTCAGCTTGGGGCTCTTCCTGAGGTCTGATCGTGCCCCTGGCTATCTCCCCTGACTGACGTCCCTGGCTGCTCCAGAGAGAGCGTAGCCCCGTGCCAGCCTTTAGGAAGTCCATGTGCCCAACAGGCTTCCTCAGAGAGAAGCCCTCTCTCTGGGCTCAGGGGAGGAGAGGGGAAAGAAGGCCCATTCTGCCCTCCCTGTTCTGACCACTGAATCTTGTAAGTGAGTTTCTTTTTGAAAACCTGAAACCCTCCAGTAAGCTGAGGTGTCGGCCTGTGTGCCCAGAGCTATAAATGTCCCGAGCCATTGTCCCCTCACCTATGAGCACTCACTTGGCAGCTCAGAGTGGATCAGTCACATTCACCAGTCCAGGTGGACGCACTGGCTTTTTAATTAATTGCATGTCCATAGTTCAAGGTCCCAGCTCTTGCATGGGTGTCTGCCAAGTTCTCGGCAGTCTAGAAACATCCCAAGGAACTTTTCTGACTTATAAATAGAATTATTATAATCACAGCGGCATTGTTCTCCCGCTCAGCTTACCTCTCCTCCGTGTGTCCCAACAGCAACGACAGCTAGACTCCGAGTCTCATTTCCGGACAGTGTCTCATTCTTGAGAGCATTTTACTCACCATGGCCCTGGGAGGAGTCTCCGGCTAGCTGGCACGGCGCTGGGCACGGTCGGTGTGCTCTTACCTGCTCCATCAGTTTCCATGCACACAGGGGCTTTTCTGGAACTTGGATTCTATTGGAAATCCTGATTGGCAGTTGTGACGTTGGGGCCCCGAGGCAGCCTGCTAAGGGAGTCAGCTGTGTGTTCTCCGGGTGTCACAGCCACACAGTCCCCCTGCACCACCCGTGCTGTCCACAACAGTCCCCCAGTGGTCTCCACGGACGCCATCTGGCTTCCCACCACCTGCACGCGCCAGCCTCTCATCTCCATGTCCTCCAGCCTCTGGCCATTGGCCTTGGCACTCCAAGGCCAGGCCCCATCTGCCTCCCTTCATCTCAAGGGAGACTCTTGCTGGGACTCTGGCAAGCACGTTTGGGTCATGGGGGTGCCTGCGTCTTGTCCCTGCACTTCCATTTCTGTGTGTGTCTTCTTGCACCCGCTGTCCCTTCCCATGATCCTGGTCTTCTCTGACTTCTCCTCATTCTCTGGTAGCTAGGTCTGTGTCCTCCACGTCCCCTGTGTTATGCTTTGGCTATTTAATGTCCCCCAGAACCCCTGTGTTAATGCAGGACTGTTCAGACTAGATCATGAGCTGTGACCTCACAGTGGATCGATCCGTTGGATGGATGAGTGATTCGAATGGACTAGTGGGTAGTAACTAGGCAGCAGGGCGCGGCTGGAGGAAGTAGGTCACTGGGGGTGCGCCCTCATGGATTCTACATCTTGTCCCTGGCTCCTGACTGTTTCCTGGCTGACACCAGCTGAGCGGCTCTCCTCTGCCGTGTCCTTCTGTCGTGAGGTTCTGCCTCACCTAAGGCTCAGAGCAATGGTGTCAGCTGATCATGGACTGAACCTCTGCAACCATGAACCCCAAATAGATTTTCTTCCTCTTAGTTGTTCTTGTCAGGTATTTTGGTCACACTGATGAAAAGCTGACTCCCACACTCTCTATTCCTTTCTCTAACGGGGTATCAGGCAGACCCTAGTTGCAGACAGTAGAAGCAACTCTGGCTATTGGAGTTGGAATCGATTCAATGCAAAGAATAAGGTACTAATAAAATTCTTCCAAGATTGGAATTTTAGTTTCTAGACCAAGTTCTCAGAATCACACCAAAGGATTACCCCAAAAAGGAACTGCTATCTCTTCTACAAATCAGGAAGCTGACTCCAGAATCACCTGCTTCAGCTGCAACCCAGGATCAGGAAGCCATCACTATGCTTGTTTCTCCTCAAATACAATATCTTTTTTTTTAAGAAAATGATTTTTATGTTTATTATTTACATGGGACATCCTTTTTTTAATTGAACACAAATGGGGTACAACTTTTCATTTCTATGGTTGTACACAATGTAGATTCACAAGATTCATGATTCATGTAATCTTACATATACAGAGGGTAATACTGTCTGTCTCAGTCTACTATCTTTCCATCTCTCACCCCCTCCTATCCCATTTTATTCTACACCATCCAAAGTTCCTCCATTCTTCTCTTGTCCCCCCCCCCCCGTGACCCCCCTTCATTAAGTATTATCATCCACTTATCAGATAAAACATTTGGCCTTTGGTTTTTTGGGTTTGGCTTATTTCACTTAGCATGATATTCTCCAACTCCACCCATTTACCAGCAAATGCCATAATTTTATTCTTTATGGTTGAGTAATATTCCATTGTGTATATATATCACAGTTTCTTTATCCATTCATCTGTTGAAGGGCATTTGGGTGGGTTCCACAATCTAGCTATTGTGAATTGAGCAGCTATGAACATTGATGTGGCTGCATCACTGTAGTATGCTGATTTTAAGTCCTTTGGGTATAAACAGAGAAGTGGGATAGCTGGGTCAAATGGTGGGTCCATTCCAAGTTGTTTGAGGAATCTCTATACTGCTTTCCAGAGTGGCTGCACCAATTTGCAACTCCACCAGCAATGTACGAGTGTGCCTTTTCCCCTACATCCCCGCCAACACTTATTATTGCTTGTGTTCTTGATAATAGCTATTCTAATTGGAGTTAGATGAAATCTTAGGTTGGTTTTAGTTTACATTTCTCTAATTACTAAAGATGATGAGCACTTTTAATATATTTGTTGATCACCTGTATATCTTCTTCTGTGAAGTGTCTGCTCAGTTCCTTAGCCCATTTATTGATTGGGTTCTTTGTCTTTTTTGGTGTAAAGTATTTTAAGTCTTTATAAATTTTGGAGATCAGTGCTCTGTCTGAAGTGTGTGTGGAAAAGATTTTCTTCCATCCTTTAGGCTCTCTTTTCACATTATTGATTGTTTCCTTTGATGAGAAAAAGCTTTTTAGTTTGAATCTGTGCCATTTATTGATTCTTGCTTTTATTTCTTGTGCTCTGGTCATGTTAAGGAAGTCTGGTCCTAAGCAAACATGAAAAAGATTCAGGCCTAATTTTTCTTCTATTTGGTGAAGGGTCTCAGGTCTAATTCCTAGATCCTTGATCCATTTTGAGTTGAGTTTTGTACAGGGTGAGAGATAGGGATTTAATTTCATTTTATTGCATAGGGATGTCCAGTTTTGCCGGCACCATTTGTTGAAGAGGCTATCTTTTCTCCATTGCATGTTTTTGGTACCTTTGTCTAGTATGAGGTAACTGTACTTACGTGGGTTTGTCTCTGTGCCTTCTATTCTGTACCATTGGTCTACCTGTCTATTTTGGTGCCAAACCATGCTGTTTTTGAAACTATTGCTCTATACTAGAGTTTAAGGTCTGGTATTATGATACCTCCTGCATGATTCTTCCTGCCCAGGATTGCTTTGGCTATTCTGGGTCTTTTTTTCTTCCAGATGAATTTAATGATTGCTTTCTCTGTTTCTATGAGGAATGTCATTGTGATTTAAATTGGAATTGTGTTAAATTTGTATAGCACCTTTGGAAGTATGGCCATTTTGATACTATTAATTCTGCCTATCCAAGAACACGGGAGATCTTTCCATCTTCTAAGGTCTTCCTCAATTGCTTTCTTTAATGTTCTGTAGTTTTCATTGTAGAGGTCTTTCACCTCTTTTGTTAGATTGATTCCCAAGTACTTTATTTTTTTTTGAGGCTATTGTGAATGGAGTTGTTTTCCTCATTTCTCTTTCACATGATTCATCACTATGTAGATAAATGCATTAGATTTATGTGTGTTTATTTTATATCCTACTATTTTTCTGAATTCATTAATTAGTTCTAGAAGTTTCCTGGTAGAGTTTTTTGGATCCTCTAAATACAGATTCATGTCACTGGCAAATAGTGACAGCTTGAGTTCTTCTTTTCCTATTCGTATTCCTTTAATTTCTGTGGTCTGTCTAATTGCTCTGGCTAGTATTTCAAGCACAATGTTGAATAGAAGTGGTGACAGTGGGCATCCCTGTCTTGTTCCAGTTTTTAAAGGGAATGTTTTCAGTTTTTCTCCATTAAGAATGATGTTGGCAGTGGGCTTAGCATAAATAGCCTTGCAATGTTGAGGTATGTTTCTATCATCCCTATTTTTTCTAGTGTTTTGAGCATGAAGAGGTGTTGTATTTTGTCAAATGCTTTCCCTGCATCTATTGAAATAATCATATGATTCTTAACCTTAAGTCTACTGATGTGATGAATTACATTTATTGATTTCTGATTGTTGAACCAGTCTTGCAATCCTGGGATAAACTCCACTTAATCGTGGTACACTATCTTCTTATGTTTTTGTAAGCAGTTTGCCAGAATTTTGTTAAGGATTTTTGCATCTATGTTTATCAGCAATATTGGCCTAAAGTTTTCTTTCCTAGATGTGTTTTTGTCTGGTTTTGGTATCAGAATGATACTAGCTTCATAGAATGAATTTGGAAGGGTTCCCTCCTTTTCTATTTCATGAAATACTTTCAGGAGTATTGGTATAAGTTCTTCTTTGAAGGTCTTGAAGAACTCAGCTGAGAATCCATCTGGTCCCGGGCTTTTCTTGGTTGGTAGGCTTTTGATGGCTTCTTCTATTTCATTACTTGAATTTGATCTGTTTAAATTGTGTATGTCCTCCTGGTTCAGTTTGGGAGGATCGTATGTTTCTAGAAATTTATTGATGTTTTTGGATTTTCTATTTTATTGGAGTATAGATTTTCAAAGTAGCTTCTAATTATGTTTTGTATTTCAATGGTGTCTGTTGTGATATTTCCTTTTTCATCATGAATTTTAGTATTTTGAGTTTCCTCTCTCCTTCTCTTGTTAGTGTGGCTAAAGGTTTATCTATTTTGTTTACTTTTTCAAAGAACCAACTTTTTGTTTTGTCAATTTTTTGAATTGTTTCTTTTGTTTCAATTTCATTGATCTCAGCTCTAATTTTAATTCTACTACTTTTGGTGTTGTTCTGTTCTTTTTTTTTTCTAGGGCTTTGAGATGTAATGTTGGGTTGTTGAGATGTTGACTTTTTATTCTTTTATTGAATGCACTAAATGCAATGAATTTTCCTCTTAGTACTGCTTTCATAGTTTCCCAGAGATTTTGATATGTTGTATCATCATTCTCATTTACCTCTAAGAATTTTTTTATCTCCTCCCTGATGTTTTCTGTTATCCATGCTTCATTCAATATCATATTATTTAGTCTCTAGGTGTTGGAATAGTTTCTATTTTTTATTTTGTCATCGATTTCTAATTTCATTCCATTATGACCCAATAGAATGCAAGGCAGTATCTCTATTTTTTTGCATTTACTAAGGGCTGCTTTGTGGCATAACATATGGTCTATTTTAGAGAAGGAGCCATGTGCTACTGAGAAGAAAGTGTATTCACTCGTTGATGGATGGAATATTCTATACATGTCTGTTAAATCTAAGTTATTCATTGTGTTACTGAGTTCTATGCTTTCTTTGTTTGGTTTTGTTTGGTAGATCTATCCAGTGGTGACAGTGGTGTATTAAAGTCACCAAGAATTATTGTGTTGTGGTCTATTTGGTTCCTGGAATTGAGAAGGATTCGTTTGATGTACATGGATGGGCCACTGTTTGGTGCATAAATATTTATGATCGTTATGTCTTCTTGATTTGTGGTTCCCATAAGCAGTATTAAGTGACCTTCTTTATCCCTTCTGACTAACTTTGACTTAAAGTCCACTTTATCTGATATAAGGATGGAAACACTCGTTTTTTTACTGAGTCCATGTGGGTGGTAGGTTTTTTTCCCATCCTTTCACCTTTAGTCTGTGGATGTCCTTTTCTATGAGATGAGTCTCTTGAAGGCAACATATTGTTGGGTCTTTCTTTTTAATCCAATCTGCCGGTCTATGTACTTTGATTGATGAGTTTAGGACATTAACATTCAGGGTTATTATTGAGATATGATTTATATTCCCAGTCATTTTGGCTTAGTTGTGGTTTTTAACTTGACTTGGTTTCTCCTGACTTGATTGACTTTTCCTTTAGGGTAATTCCTCCCTTTGCTGACTTACATTGTTGGTTTTTGTTTCTTCCTCATGGAATATCTTGCTGAGAATGTTCTGCAGCACAGGTTTTCTATGTGTAAATTCTTTTAACTTTTGTTTGTCATGGAAGGATTTTATGTCGTCTTCAAATCTGAAGGTTAGCTTTACTGGATATAGAATTCTTGGTCTGCAACCATGTTCTTTCATAGTTTGAAATATATTGTTCCAGGCCCTTCTAGCTTTTAGGGTCTGGGCTGAGAAATCTGCTGATATCTGTATTGGTTTCCCACCATATGTAATCTGATGCTTTCCTCTCACAGCCTTTGAAATCCTATCTTTATTTTGTATGTTAGGCATTTTCATTATAATGTGTCTTGGTGTGGATCTGCTGGAATTTTGTACATTTGGTGTTCTGTAAGCCTCTTGTAGTTGATTTTCCATTTCATTCTTCAGGTTTGGGAAATTTTCTGATATGATTTCATTGAATAGGTTGTTCATTCCTTTGGTTTGTATCTCTGTGCCTTCCTCAATCCCAATAATTCTTAAATTTGGTCTTTTCATAATATCCCATAGTTCTTGGAGGTTCTGTTCATGATTTCTTACCATCTTCTCTGTTTGGGCAACTTTGTTTTCAAGATTCAATATGTTGGCTTCATTGTCTGAGGTTCTGTCTTCCAAGTTATCTAGTCTGGTGGTGATGCTTTCCATTGAGTTTTTTATTTGATTTATTGTTTCCTTCATTTCAAGGATTTCTGTTTGGTTCTTTTTCTGAATCTCCATCTCTTTGTTGAAGTGATCTTTTGCTTCCTGCAGTTGCTCTTTCAACTGTTTATTGAAGTGATCATTCATTGCCTGCATTTGCTCTCTTATCTCTTCTTTGCTTCATGAATCATTTTAATCATGTCTATTCTGAACTCCTTTTCTGACATTTCTTCTACCATGCTGTCATTGGATTCTATTAGTATAGAGTCTTGAGTTTGGAACACTTTCTTCCCTTGTTTTTTCATGTTGTTCACGTATCTTTCCCTCTAGCAGTGCGGATCTGGGGTATTTAAGTTTCTGCCCTATAGGCTTATGGTGACCCTGCAGGTTTCCAAACCATCTTCTTTAAGGGGGAGATCAATATTAGCAACATGTACAGACAATATGTAGCTGTAAACCAAATAGCCCCTATGAAGACATTAATAGTATTGTTGTAATAAAGAGAGAGGATGAGTTCAATTATTATCTACAGTATAGCAAATAGATTTGCAATGAGGACTGCAGTTTCTAATGGAGAACAAAGAGGATGTGGAGGGGTGTAGTATGTAACTGTTAGTGGGATAAGAAAAGAGTATGAAGCAGTTCTAGGTCATAGAAAGAGTGAAAGTGTAGTCAAAAGAAGTTGGTTGTTAGTATGAGAAAAGGGAGAAAGAGACTGAGAAAACAGGTAAACAAAAGGAAAATAGCAAGAAAAATAAAGAAATAAAAATTTAAAAATTTTTACAAAGGAAGAAAAATAATCTATACTATAACAGTCATATACTATTCAAACCTCCCAGTCTTCAGTAGCCTGAGGCATGAGAGGTACTTGACAATAAGCTTCCAGTCTCCAGCAGGCATCTCAGGGTGGGTTTGGCCCAACTTAATGACAGTTTCCACTTCTAGGATAACCCAAGATGGCTGCACTGGCTTCCAAACATGTTGGCAAGTGGGGAGATGCAGCGCAGGGCATGGGCCCTGAGTTTGTGTGGGGTGTGGTTGGTCAGGCTGGGGCCCCTGGAGGTGGGGTGTGGTCAGTTGGGCTGGGGGTCCTGCAGTTCCTGGATGTTTTCCCAAAATGGCGGCAGCCACGTGTAACCAAACCTGCGGGTACTGTGACAGTGGACTTCCAGGCAACAGCAGGCAGTCTGCAGGCTATCGGCAGATGACTGGTAGGTGGACCTCAGTCAGTGGGTGATGGGTAGATGAAAAGCAGGTGATGGGCAGGTCAAAGGCAAGCAAACAGGCAAATGGCGGATGATAGGCAGCAGTCAGTGAGCAATCTGCACTCAAAATGTAGTCGATATGCTGTCAGACTGTACGTGATTGAAGTAGACAAATGGGGTAAACAGCAGAGGATCAATGAGGAGCAAAGACTGCCTCACAGAGAAACAGATTTTCCTCTGCCTGAATCCTGAGTTATGGAGTGACAAGGAACGCAGCCTCCCTCTAGTCTGCCATCTTGGATCCCTCTCTCCAAATATAACATCTTAATCATGATCTGGGGAGGAAGAAGTTGCCACAATTGTTGGAGGAAAATGGATAACTTCTATGTTGCTGCCTCCTTTCCTGCATAGTTTTGAAATCCAGTCTTAGAGTGCACTTATGCTAGTTAGCTTTCTGTCACTGTGACAAAATGCCTGAGGTAATCTACTTATTAAAAGGAAAGGTTTGGTCATGGTTTCAGAATTTCAGTACGTGATCAATAGGGCTTGTTGCTTTGCTCCTTTGGTGAGGCAGGACATCACGGCAGGAAGCTGCTCATATCATGGTGACTGGGAAGCAAAGAGAGATAAAGGGTCTGGAGTCCCAGGATTCCCTTCTAGAACACCCCCTCATGACTAATGTTCTCCAACTAGGCCTCATCCAATAGCAACACAGGCTGGTGACTGAGTCTTTAACACGTGGCCTTTAGGGGACACTTGAGATTAAACTACAGCAGCAGTCCGCCTGGAAGGTGTGAGGGTCGCAGTAACTCATGGGCAGTGGAGAAGATCTGGCCAGGCTCAGAGGTTATGGATGATTGGTGACAGAGCAGTCTGAGAAGTGGTGAGACCTTCTCGGGGACCCCAAAATGTAAGGATGTTTGTGTCCCGGTGAAGGCCCGCTTCAGAAGCAGCTCTTAGTAAGCAGGTGGACAGCATGACCAATCTGTGGGCACCAGTCAGATTTCTGCCACCCTCCCCAGCCACCCCAGTGATTTCACAACGGGCATGAGGGCAAAATGGCACCGGCCGCAGGATGGAGCCTGCCCACGGGCTCGGCAGCCCGGGTCTTCCCTCCCCTGTGAGCCTAAGTTCCCCGGGGGCCGGTTCTTCCTGGACCTCCCTCTTCGCAGCATGGGCTTCCTTCACTGCACAGTGGGTTCCCCAGCATCCACGCTGCTTACCGTGTTCCCCACTGTGACAGCACCACCCCCAGAGACCTCTCACCAAGAAAGTGATCTTGCACAAAAAAAGGGGGACAAAGGACTGATACCCCCAGGTCTTGGGGCCTAACTGCGCCTCACCTCCCTGGCAGGGAGCTGGGACGGCTCACTGAATACTCATGTGCCAGGGCTCAGGCGGTCGCTCTCTTCTCGCCCCATGCCCACCCCCTGTCCTCCCTCTACCCCTCCTCTCTTTTCCCTGCTCCCTGTCCTTCTCTTCCCAGTGTGTCCTAGGAACTGCTGTTCCGCTGGTGGCAAACTTCATGGAGAATGCTTGCCTCCCCTGTCTCCCTCCTCATCTTAGCAGAAGCCTGGCTGCTTTTTCTGAACATATTTTACTAGTCAAGACACCTTGAAATGCAAGTTGCAGAAACTGCACTCAAGCTAGCTTGTGTGGAAGAGGAATTACGTGGCCGTTGTGATAGCAAAGTCGAGGGCCCTCCTGGTTTCAGAGCTGTCTGGGTTTCGTGCTCTGTCTCTGCCCAGCCAGGTCTGTCTTGCTCTGTGTTGGCCCCATTCTGCAGCACGTCTCTCTGTGGCTTTAAGGAGGCCACTGGCAGCTCTAGACTTGCAATCTTCACAAATCCAAACCTCCTCCGAGAGCCCTATCTCACTCAAACAGAAAGAATCAAATCAGCACCAAAGGGGAAGTTCGCCCCGTCTGGGCTTGTGACTCCTTAAATCAACCTGGAAGAACCTGACCACACATGAGTCATGCATTTGTTCTTTTGTAGGGAAGTTGAATCACACAGAGTTGTGGAGTGGCAACATTCAGAAGGAAGGAAAGCCGAGCCGACAGCTCAACACAGATGTCCAGGGCTACCGCCTGTTTGGACTGAGACTCGCTCCTCTTCCTCCTTTTCCTCCCTTGCCTGCATCCTCGATTCTAGCCACTGGTGCTCCCTTTCTTGCCGTTGAATATGCCTGCACTGGAGAACTTGGTTTTACCCGTATCACCACCATCCAGGTCCAGAAATAGAAGTTGCCTCCCCCCAGGAGCTGCCTGGGAGCTGCTTCCTGATCACAACCTTTATGTGAAAGGCAAAACAAAGAAGCTTTTAGAAAGTAATCGCAGGAAACTAGAAGCACAACCCCTCAAGGCAAAGATTAATACATAAGACTGCAATAAAACGGGAACTTCTAATTATCAGGGGACATCTTTAGGGAGTACTAAAAAAAAATTCAACAATAATGGGGACATGTCAAAAGAAGATGCAGGATCCAGCCTGAAAGGGCTGCCAATGGAATAACCTGAGCAACCTGGAATAACCTGAGCAACCGGGCACATGACAGCACCGGATTATTACCCAAGGAATGAAATAAACACTCTAGTGCAAATGGGCACAAATAAATGATCAAATACATAAATAAAATGAGGAAAAGAGATGAGTCTTCCAGATAGGAGGATTGCAATATATTACTGTATTATTGCAATATGTCACCCTCGCTAGGAGCATATTTGGAATATGGGCTGCACTTGGTGGTTTACCTCTCTAGGCAGAGTTGAGAAGGGAAGATAGTCACATCACAGTGGAGAAACCTGGAACATACTCTGTCTTTTCATTTCTTTTTCTTTTTGTGGTTCTGGGGTTGAATCAAGGGGTGCACTACCACTGAGATATCCCCATACCTTCTTTTATTTTTTATTTTCAGACAGGGTCTTGCTAAGTTGCTGGTGCTGGCATGGAACTCGTGACCCTCCTGCCCAGCCTCCCGAGTATCCGGGAGACAGGTGTGTCCCGGCTCCTGGCTCCTGGCTGGGTGATGCAACAGAGCTCTTGGTGCTTCTTCCAGTTGCCTCTCTGTCTCTGCGATGGCTTTGTTTTGACTCTGCTCTTTCCTGGATTGCAGCTCTTTCCATATCTTTCTGTCTTCTTGCCATTCCTTTCCCGAGCTGTTGCTTCACTAAGTTTAAAACACTCATGGAAAAATATTTGGATATGATTTTCATCTGTTCACCACAATACATTTCTGATGAATGTTTTCCATTTTTTCCTCTCATTTTTATATAAAATGTTTGTGTAGATTTTGCATGGATCTAACAATCCATGAAGGAGGCATGTTTTTCCTGGACCAGATATTTGCAGGAAGTTCCTGAGAGTTAGGGGCCTGGGCCATTCCACGCTAGAGACATTAACTTCCTCATCTCCAGTTCTCTCCCTGACTGATCCAGTCTGTTCCCTGTTATTGATACACTTGAGCTCACATAACTTTTCAGTTAATTTATGAAATTGTGGAATTTGGGAATTAAGAAGGGACCATGAGTTTCTTTAGCTGCTATTATTTGCAGAAGTGACCCCCAAAGGCCCATGTGCCAAAGGCCTGGTCTTCAGCTTGGTGTTATAGGGAGGCAGTGGACCTTTAAGAGGTGGGGCCTAGTGGGAGATCTTTAGGTCATTGGGGGCATGTTCTCAAAGGGGATGAGGTCCCAGCCCCAGCCCCTGCCTCTTTCTCTCTCTTTCACTTCCTGGCCTTGAGGTGAGAGGTTTTTTCACCGTGTGCTCCTGCCATGTTTTGCTGTCCCAGGCCCATAGCAACAGGACTAATCAATCATGGAGGGAAAGCTCTAAACTGTGAGCCAATTATCTCCTTATAATTTGATTATGTCGGGTATTTGTTACAGTGATGGAAAACTGACTAACACAATAGCTCACCTTGTCTTTGTGGGGCACAGTCTGCAACCTTTGCTCTGTGCATGTCCCCAACCAGTGACCTTTTTGCCATCTGATGCCATCGAGCCAGGGTGAAACGATGTCCCTCCAGCTGTCTCTTGGCTGGGGGCTGAGGGAGCAGACAGGAGCAGCAGCGAATGCAGGAGAATGCTGGACATATAAAGAAGCTTCTTCAGGTTGTGTTCTCCAGGCTGGGTGAAGGGGAAGAAAGAAAGCAAACAATCAGATTGAGACTGCGGCAAAGCATTTGGACAGATCCGTGTTTGACCCTGATCTCCTACGCATGCAGGCCCTGTGACCCCATAGAAATTGCTTTAAGGACCTTAGTTACTGTACCCACGAAGCAGGAGCATTGTGACTTCCTTTATGTGATTATGCACATTTAGAGGATATGAGAGCAGTGGACAAATGCTCCCTTAGGTCAGGTGGCCCTGGCGGCCACGGCAGGTGCTTCGGAGTCCAGATGCAGCACGCCTGCAGTTCAGCTCTTGTGAGCATGGGTCCTGAGCAGGGGCGAGGCTGCTGACCTCCTGAGGCTCTGCCAGTGGCTGCCAGGAGGGACGCTGCCCAGAGCACCTGGGTGGGAGTGGTCACGGCCCTACTGTGTGCAGGGGGTTTGGACCAGCCACAGCTCAGGGGCGCTGGATGGGACAACTCATTTATTCCTGTTTATTAGCGTTGACTCACACGTGGGAGCTTTGGCCTTTGGATGAATTTCATAACAATTGTATCAGCACGTTCTGACATCACCTTGGCTATGATGTTAGGAAGGCTTATTGACGATGATATGACGGTGATGATGTACTGGTGGTTGAACCCAGAGGGGCTTTATCACTGAGCCACATCCCCAGTCCTTTTGGGGTTTTTTTGAGACAGGGTCTCACTCAGTTGCTGAGGGTCTCACTAAATTGCCCAGGCTGGCCTTTAACCTGCCGTCCTCCTGCCTCAGCCTCCCAAATCACGGGGATTACAGGAGTGTGCCACTGTGCCCTGTAGGAAAGTGCTGTTTTTTCACACTTCACACTCAGGCCAGGGCTGGGGACCCGGGCTCTCCGAGAGGTCATCGTGTGGGGGTGAAGGCGGCAGCAGGAAAGACATTTCTGGAAGATTTCTAAATTTCTCAGAAGAAGAAAGGAAACAAAAAAAAGATTAGAGAGATTACAAACTCTGTGGGAATGCACCTGGGCTGGTGGCGAATACAAGTCCCACTCTTGGAATATTCCACCGACGGTTCTGGCCACCACCTCCCAGTGAAAGGACCTCTGACCAGGAGCGCAGCCTGCTCTGCTTTATTGGGCAGTGTCTGTTCTCAGGCTAAATCTGTCTTCTTGCAACTTCCATTCATCTGTCCTACTTCTTCCGTCGGTAGCGCTGTAAGTCCAGCCCCTGACAATGACTCAGATGCGTCAGGCGGCTTCTCTGACCCCCAGCTCTTTCTTCTCCCTCAGTGCTTCAGTCACTGCTCGTGGGACATAATTGAGATGCTGACAAGAAGCGGCACTGTGGCCTTCACTGGTGGCTGGAGGCAGCTGGCCTCATTTAGTCTGCAGGGCTTAACCTGTGGTCACCCTGTGGGGAGGAAATAAGGGCCCCTCAAGACACTGAAAGATTGGTTGCTGCCATCAGCACAAATGGTAAGAGACGGGTGCCTTCTGGGACAAACACGAGCCCGAGAGATGACTTTAACTAGAGAGAAGGGTCTTGGGGAGAGACGGACTGCAAAAAGGCGGGCTGGGTTAGAGAGATGGAAGTTGACAGGGTCTGTCCAGGACAGGCTGGGGGATGGACACTGAGTCTGAGTGACATGAACAGCCAGGCCACCAAGCTTGCTGATCTGTTGGACTGAGAGCCGCTGGGCTTCATTACAGCTCAGGAAGGTCCCTCCGCACCAGCCTCCTCCCTTGGATCTGATTCCGTGTCCACCCAGCGCTGTGTGGAGTAGGCACTTGGCTTCCGGCTCCTGGCACTGGGGGGAGAATGTTCTGGTGGCTCTGTGAGAGACAGGTGGGCATGAATACCGGGGATCTGGTTCATATGATAGTGCATTGTGTGCTGACTCCCTACTAGGAGGACCCCGGGGTGCTGTGGCCCCAGGTGCTGTGTGTCACGGATGGTTTCTATTTCCATTCGTCCCTATTAATAGGCCCATGTGCTGGTTGACGTTACTCACCTTCCCAGACCCCCTTGCAGCTCAGGGTAACCGTGTGCTATTGGTTCTGATCAATGCAACGTATGTAAAAGTCCCTGGGAAGTGTGTCTTTTTTCACAACAACAAACATAAAACCTTGATAGAAAAGTGTTTTTGTCCTTTTTCCTTCTTTCTGCCAGGATGGAAGTGCAGCAATCATTTTGTGACAATGAGGACAAAAGTCACATCCAGGGGTGTCAGAGAAGGAAGACAGAGAGGGTCCGGCTCCTTGATGACCTCCATGAGCAGCTGCCTCAGTCCTGAGTTGCATTCCTGTGAATGTTGTAGAAAAATAAGCCCCTCTCCGTGCACTCCGGGCTGGTCGGGCGGTCTTCACACTCATAGGCACCAGGTGGAGCTTCTGAACTCGTGGAGCTGAGACCAGACCTGAGCAGGTGGTTAACTCAAGAAGCAATGTGCCCGCAACTCCTCTCTGGGGATAGATCTCAATTTTTTTTTTCTGTTCACAAATTTAACTCATGTATTTTGAGCAAATTCAGATGAAATAGTATAATTTAAAGAATAAAGAAAAAAAAATCCCTGTAAGGCGGCCAGCCAGCAGTGACCCTGTTCACGCAGCAGCGCCCGTCCTCAGAGATCTCCAGGCTCCAGCAGGCCCCACATTTTCCCATGTAAATGGAGTTGCATTTTTAAAAAGTCTTCAGTTGTAGATGGACAACTTTATTTTATTTATTTATCTCTATGTCGTGCTGGGGACGGAACCCAGAGCCTCACATGTGCAAGGCAAGTGCTGTCACTGGGCCACCCACCCCCCCCCCTGGGATTGCATTCTGAAACTCGCTACCCACTCAATAATTCATCCTGGATGCTTTCTGGGGATTTGTTAGGAAAACCCTTTCTATTGTTGGATTTCATATAGCTCTACATTATTAACTGGAGCTATTTTAGTATTTCAATACTATTGTTTAATCTGATATAATTTAGCTAACTGATCCTCAACTGGTGTCAAAAATTAGACACCAATTAGATACCAATTAGACACCAACTGTCATGCTCAGGGCTGCAGAGGAGGTTTTCGGGTGAACATCCTGGAGAGAGTTCTGAGGCTCTCCTTGGAAGCGACCTCTAGTAGTGGCATTGCTGGCTTGGGGTGGGGAGGCGAGTGGCCGGGGTCTCCCGTGGTCCCCAGGCTGTGCTGCCCCCTCTGCGTGGTCCCTGCCCCTGGGCTATAGGGGGATTCTGGAGACTGTGGGCTCCCACGGGCTCGTCCTTCCACGGGTCTAACTCTGGCTTCCCAGGAATCCCACCTCTTCTCTAACTCTTGACCCCCCACAGTTCTTCCAGGGCCATCAGTTCCCTAAGCCCAATCCCACTCTCTGGATCCTCACTCACTGAATAGACCCCAGTTAGGTTTGATTTGGGATCTGTATAAGGCAGTTTGTAAAGGGTTCAATTTTGCAAGAGGAACAATAGAATGGATTTTCTCAATGGAATCCCTTTCTTTTCCAGCCAAGGGCACATTGAGGAATAGGCTGGGCCTTCGCTGTCCTGCCCCTGGTGAAGATCTGGCCCTGCACAGCGAGCCTGGCACAGCCCTGGGAGGCCACCTTCACAGTGGCAGATGAGGACCCGGATGAGGGACGGCGTGGATGTCACCCAGCCATTGCTTTCCTCCGAGAGGTGAGCTGTGCCTCTTCTGCCCAAGTTGATTGAAGTCTGGGCTAATGGGTTTCAATGTCCCTGTCCTCATTAGGGGAACTGCAAAGCCAGCTTCCTCTTTTCTCTAACGGAGATGCTGTCCGGGAGCCAGGATGCAAAGTTTTCTAATGAAACAATGTAAGACAGAAGAACATCCTGTTCTATTCTGTGGGTATAAATGACATTAAATATCTCATGGGACCAGGACATCCTAAGCCGAGGCCTTGGGGTACCAGTCTTTCTCAGTGATGGTTTTCAAAATCCAAAAATTGGTGGAAGAAGCATTATAATTAGCAAACAGCCAAGGTGCACCCATCAGAGGCCGTTTCTGCAGGACGCTCCGCACGCGCCTGTGCACCAACCCTCCTCTCTGGGGAGGAAGGGATCCATTCCCGTCTTTCTCTGTCCTCTGCTACAGGATGCCAGGTCCCTTTGGGAATGTCAGGGATCCCATTTCTCCTGAAGCACCCCCTAACCCTGGGAGGCCTGCTCAGCATGAGTCAGAAGCGGGTCTCCCCTCAGCCCAGAGGGCCAGCACTCTCCTGGAATCACGCCGGCTGCAGCCCCTCAACCCGGGATTGTTGGCCTTAACGCCCTCGTCCCTGACACGTGCTCTCTTCAGCTTTGACATCGCCAGCGCTCCCTCCTTTCCAACTCTGTGACACAATTAGCGCCTGCTTGGACTTCCAGGTGACATCCCCTCCCCGACTCCTCTTTGTCCTGACCACTCTTTCTGGGTCCCCTTCTCCCTTCTTCTGCCCAGGGTTGCCATCCGGCCGCCCTGAGATTTTACTGATGTTTGGAGTCCCTGACTCCCTCTATTTGAAGAGCTCCACAGCTTGCAGAAGTCTCTAAGGCCGTTGTGTGAAAATGGTCCTCAAACCCGTGTGCAGACAGTGTGTGTGAGTGTGAGAGGGTGTGAGTGTGCATGTGAGGGAGTGTGACAGTGCATGGGAGCCCCTCTCCTTCCTCTGTCACCTCCCCTCCCCTCAGGACCTGGCTCAGCAGGGATGCCTTTGTCCAGACCTCTCTGCTCAGAGGGTTCCTTGTCAGACTTGGGGGCCCATCCCCCAAGATGGGTGGAGTCCCAACCCATCTGTTTACCTTTTAAAATCTTCTTCATATCTCCTACCACCACATGGCATATCTAAGTCTAAATCTTTGTTGTATCCGATCAATGTCTAAATCTTGGTCTATATTTTTATATGTCAATCTCTCTTCTCTCTGCTCACTTACATGTATATTTATTTCTTTGTTGTCTGTCTTCAAAAGAATCAGATGGAATGTGAGTGAGGACTTCTTTGCTTACAGGGATGTGGCAGATACTTGTTGAATGAATGGAGCCTCCTGAACACCTGGGAGAGTAATCTGAAGGAGGTGATTAGTTGCAGATTCCCTCCACCTTGTTTAAGGAGAGAGGAAGGGATTTCTTCCGGGGATTAGGTAGATTACAAAAACAGACTTAGGAGGAGCTTCCAGGACGACCTGCCCATGTCCTGCTGCAGTGCTGCCCTGCCTCCGCTGCAGCCAGGTGACTCTAAAGCAGGAAGCCACCCTGCAGCTGTGGGGTCTGAAATTGTACTTCTGCCACCACCTGCCATGGAAGCTCCACACCTCTCCTGTTCCCCACATAATGCAGGTCTAAATGGAGGGACATGAAAGTGTATGTGGTGAGTGGAACCAAGTGCCATGTCACTCCTTGACCACAGTGAGGCTGGAATAGGGCTCCCACCGCCTGTCCCCATGGGAAGGTAGTATTTACACTGCTGTCTCAGTCTGTTTTCTGTTGCTAAAATACAATGCCTGAGGCCTGGTGATTTGTAAAGAAAAGAGGTAATTCCAGGTACAGTGGAGGACGCCTGTAATCCCAGCTACTTGGGAGGCTGAGGAGGATTGTGAGTTTGAGGTCAGCTTGGGCAATTTAGGGAAACCCTGTCACAAAATAAAAAAGGGATGGGATTGAAGCTCAGTGCTGGAGTGTGCTGGGGTCAGTTCCCAGTACCAGAAACAAACCAACAAAGAAGAATAGAGGCATTTTGGGGATGCCAGGCTCCTCGTGAGGGCCTCCTACTGCTTCAGCTGGTGGGGAAGTGGAGTGGAAGCGGGTGTGAGGAGGGAGACCTGGGAGAGGGGCTGTGCCACCTTGCTGGGTGGAAACCGCTCTCTTGGTGGCTAATTGGGTCCCTTGAGAGCAAGAACCCGTAGCAGCAGGAGTGAGCCCAGCCTCGAGGGAGGCCTCCTCCTGCTCAGGCCCCAGTGCCTCCTCAAGGCTGGCCTCCATCACTGCCTCCCTGGCTAGCAGACCTCTGCGTGAGTTTCAGGGGGACAAGCCATTCTGGAACCACGGCAACTGCGAAGAGGTGCTCAGAAGAGTTTGGTAGCCACAAAGGACAGGGGCGCATCGCGTATGCTAGGTTTTCACTCTGATAGATCAGAGGCCTGAGTCACTGTGATTTCCATTTTTGATCTCATTAATGCCTGGTGTTTTCAGTGGTGTAAGTGTCCTTTCCCATCGGGCGTCAGCATGTCAGCTCTGTCTGCAGCGTCCTTGGAACAGAAACTCGGGATTTTCCTACAGTGAAAACATCAGTCTTTGTCTTTTGGTCTGAATCGCTGAAGTCTTACTTAGGAAATCTTCCCTGAATTGATCCCAGGCATCAAATATACTTTTGTATATTTGTTATTGACTCAATACTTTTGTCTTTTACATTTGGGACTCTAATTCACCTGGAAGAAGTGTTTCCCCACAACCACCCGCTGAACAAGGTCTTCCTTCCGTGCACGGCTGGGGTGACTTCTCTCTGGTGACCAAGCTCTGGCCGGAGCTGGGTCTGCACCCCGGCTCACTGTGGTCTCTGGTGCAAGCACCTAACTTTCTTATTGCAGTGGCTTCGGAGTAGATCTTCAATCTGAGAAGGCAAATTCTTCTTTGCTCTTCTTTTAAAAAATTACCTTACTAATTTGGGAACTTTTATTATTCCTTATAAATTTTAGAATAAATTTATTGAGCTCCTGAAAAAGCACAGTTGGAATTTGCTTATGATGGCGATAGTGCTAATACTTGGGTGGAGTTGATTTTTTTAAGTTGTCCCACCCAACAGCAGATTATTCCACTTTCTTGATCTTCTTTCATCTCCTTCAATAGAGGGTAACTTTTTCCTTCTTACAGGACCAGCAAGGTTTTATTTTTTGTTGATGTTGCGAGTGACATACTTTCCTCTCTTATGTCCCGTGGTGGTCACTGTGGTACAGAGCACATGTTATTGATTTTTGCAAATTGGTCTTACATCCATCTGGCAACCTCTTACCAGTTCAGAGTTCAACATAGCTTATCATATCTGAAGGGTTATGGAAAATAATATTCCTATAAAATAACTCCCCAAGTAAAATGAAGGAACAGTGTGGCTTGAGAAGCAGGGAAAGAAACTGGTCAACCATTGAACCTCTCCCAGTGCATTCCTGATAACAATGGGCCCTGGGGGAAAGGGGCAGATGCTGAATGCTGGGCCCTAAACCATGGCCTTCCCCCATGGCTAATCAGTCCTAAACGGAAGCACAGCCAACACCAATGGGCGAGATTTGAGTGCTCATCCCTGGGATCTGGACTCTTATCTCCCCAGACAATGAGTTTCAACCTTTTACAACTGCCTTCCTGAATTAAGGTTTTAACCTGTTCAACTAGCCCCAGACTGTCAAGTCTGCTCCCAGTGATGACATCATTGTACCCTATAAAACCGAAATCTCCTCTGTAACCGAGGGCCATTTTCCATCAGGAAAGTGGACCTGAATAACACCCGAGTCTGCGAAGGAATAACGGCTTCTCTGAATCCATCGAGGTCTGCCTCCCGTTTTCCTTTTTGCACTTACAAAATCTGCCACAGAAAACACAATAATTTTTTTTCTAAATCCTATGCTCCTTATCTTTTTTCCTTCCTTCCTTCCTTCCTTCCTTCCTTCCTTCCTTCCTTCCTTCCTTCCTTCTTTCCTTCCTTCCTTCTTTTTTGGGACCCAGGATTGAACCCAGGGGCACTTAACCACTGAGCCACATCCCCAGCCCAATTTTATTTAGAGTCAGGGTCTGAATTGTTTAGGGTCTTGCTAAGTTGATGAGGCTGGCTTTGAACTCTTGATCCTCCTTCCTCAGCCTCCTGAGCCACTGGGATTTCAGGTGTGCTCTCCAGCTGATTTCTTTTTCTTGCTGAATAGCCTTGGCCATGACTTCTGGTTCTTTGTTCCATAACAGCAATGCTAATAGGCATCCTTATCACATTCCTAATCTTACTGAAAGTTTCTTCATTAGGTGTGATGCATGCTGGAGGTTTTTGGTATACAGTCTTTACAAGTTGAGATGGTTCCATTCAAATTCTAGTTTTCTGAGTAATTCTGTGACTCTTTGTGCCACAAAGGGCTGCCCATCCCCCAGGCCACATGGCCCAGGTGTGCTTCAATCACGGGCACCATGCTGCAACCTAAGGCTGGTGTTTTACCAAAAGGATGTCCCTCTTTGCGGGGCGTGTCCTTCTTCATTGACCTGGAAGGACAAGCTTTGGGAGGTGGAGAGTGACATCACCTCCCACAGCACACAGACACCACTGGCACTCCTGTGGCATAGGAAGCATGGTCAGGGATGGCGAGGAGGCAGCACTGGCTCTGAGTCGGGGTGTCTTGGGTTCAAAATTGGGCTGAGCTGCTTACTGGCGGTGTGATTACCAACAGGCTCTTCTTTTCTCCCAAGGGTCGGGGGAGATGACAGTTCCTGGGAGAGCCACATGGGGGTTGTCAAGTGGAACAACCCACCAAAAAGCAGGTAGCAGAGTGATAACTCCTGAATCGGTCATCCACAGAAGACTCGCCCTCAGCTCGTCACAGCAGTGTGTTTGCGGAATGTTCCAGAACACACAAAACGCTCTCAGAGCAAGAAGCTAAGGGAGAGCTGCGTGCAGACCAAGTCCACATTTATTTCAACTTGTTTTATAATTTACAAAAGAAAATGTCAAAGACTGTGATGTCAAAATGGAGGGTCACAGGTGACATTTCACCACCCTTTATATTTTCCTCTGCAGTTTTTTTCTGCAACGAGTGTGTGGTTGTTTCATGAGTCTTTGGAACGCTGCATGGAAACGACAAGCTCTGTGCGCTCAGGCTGGACAGGGCGGCGCGGTCCCTGGCTGCTCAGGTAGAGATGGTGCCCTGTGGGCCTGTGCGGTTGGCATGGCGTTTGTGTACCTCTGTGCACAAGTGGCCATGGGGACCTGAAGTGGCATGTGGACGAAAAGGTGGCAAGTGTAAGAAGGCCACAGAACCTAGAGGAAAGCAGGAGGGGCATGGGAGGGGAAGGCTCAGGGAGCCCCCAGCTCAGAGGGTGGGAGAAAGGCGAGACAGGCAGGGGGAGAGATGGAGAGAGACAGAGAGAGGCCAGGAGGACGGGGAGAGGGGAGGTCCTGAGAAGTCGAAAGGAGGGCGGAGGAGCGGTGGGCAGCTGTGGGCTCCGCCCTTCCCTCGGTCCTGAGCTCCAAGTGCGTAACACACATGTGCGTGTTCTTACAGATCCACCAGCACTCTGCTGTCCACAGTCCTGACACCGGGTGTCCTTCTGGGATGGAGATTCACCCTCTGCCAGGAGGGACTGGGAAGTGGGGTCACTCCTGCCCAGATGCCATGCAGCCAGGGAGCTTGGGCAAGGGAGTGGGCGCAGGGCCAGCTGCTCCTGGAGCTGCAGTAGGGCCCTGGCATCCAGCAGAGCTGTGGCTCCACCTTTCTTCACCGGGTGTCCCCAGGGATCTTCTTCAAGGTCAGGCTCTTATAAAGCTCTGGAGCAGCAACATGACAGAGATCGGGATGCAGAGGAGCGAAAGAACCAGGCTCCAGCCGGGGACCATGGGACAGAGCGACCGAGGCCTGGGGGGTGGCCCCTCCCTGCCTTGAACAGTGCCAGGGTGCTATTTGTCTGTCTGCGTCTCTCTGTCCCTCTGTCCTCCGTCTCTCTCCTTCCCCTTCTCTCCTGTCCTTTTCATTTTGTGTCTCAGTCTCAGACTTTGGTGGGCCTTTCCCAGCTGCTCCCTCGCCCTGTCCCCCAGCGCCCCCACCTGCAGCTCCTGCCCCAGGCCTGCCCACAGCCCCAGGCTTGCTTCCTGCGTGGCCTCAACCTCCCACCTGTGCCGACTCCTGCCGCCTTTCCCCATCAGTCCGCAGTGCCCCGCCCCCAGGGCTGCTCTCCCCCGCCTTCTTGAACTTGGGTGGTGCTCCCCACCTGTACCCAAACCAGAAGCCTCTTCCCCCTCTGCAGCCTGGATTCTCTGCCCCCAGGGTTTGACCTCCTGGATCATTCTTTTTCTTTTTGGGTACTGGGGGATGAACCCAGAGGTGTTTTGCAGTGAGCTACACTCTCATCCCCCTTCATTTTTTATTTTGAGACAGGGTCTCACTGAGTTGCTCAGGCTGGCCTCAAACTTGCGATCCTCCTGCCTTAGCCTCCCGATTCCTGGGATTACTACTGTGCCTGGCTTCCTGGATCATTCTTGAATGTGCCTTTTCTCTCTGACCCTCCTCCATGGCTCTGATTTAACTTCTGACGTGAATGCTTTCGGCCTCCCATGCGACCTCTCTGCCTCCAGTGTTCTTGTCCCCCCAGACCTGTCCTCCCTGCTGTTGCCATGGCGACCTGGCACACTCACAGCCCCCGCTGCCCACTGCCCAGTGGAGGGCCCATCAGCCACCAGACCCCTGGGCTGACTCTGGCTGGGTGTCCCAGTCTCAGCTCCGGTTGCTCTGGACCGCTGTAGGCACAGTACAGGACCCTTCCCCGCTCTGCGCCCTGCCCGGGCTGTCACCCACTACCAGGACCCCGCCCCCAGCCTGACTCCTCGGATACATGAATGAGGCTGCCCCCCCCCAGTCCCAGGCCCCCGGAGGGTAGTCTCCGCATTCGCGCCACCTTTCCAGCTACCTCCTCATGAGTCAGTGCCTCCCGCTAAGTCCTGTGCGCGGAGGCCAGGGCCTCCCGTCCCATCACACCTCTGCAGAGTGGTGCAGAGCGGGCAGTCGCAGATGCACCACAAAGGTCCGACGAACCCCAGGGACCCAGACCCCGCCAAGGAAGAGGGTGGCAGTGGAGCCAGGCCTGGTGGCTGTAAGCATGACTGGCCGTGTGCAGCGTGGCCTGGTGGGGAGGCCCAGGCTGGTTCCAGGGGCCTTGCAGCTGCGGCGGCATCGACGTCGTGACTGTGGGCCTGGCTCCGGGACCTGCTGGCTTCTGCTCCTGCCCTGGAGCTGGCACAGGGGCCTCTGGGGAAGTGTCCCTAAACCTGGAGACTCCTCCTGGCCTACATGAGACCAGGAGCAGGTCAGTGTCCCCTCCGCCCAGAAGGAAACGGCCAGGCAGTCCAGGAGCCAGCATCTCCCGAGCCCACCCTGTGCGAGGCACCCGGAGGCCCTGGGCCTGCAGAAACGACATCTGAGCTCCCAGCTGAGGGAGACAGACAGGTAAGGAGGCAATGGAAACGGCACGGCCAGCAGGGAGAGCAGCGGGTCACAGGGTGGCCACAGCCCTTCACCAGAGAGCCTAGGCTCTGCTTGGGCGAGACAGACACAGACTGAGAAAGATGTGAGCTGATCAGAAAATTCCAGAAGGTGAGGGGAGGAGAGCAGGGCCATGTTGTGGGCGGGGCATCCCCAGAGAAGGCCTCGGGGAAGTGACAGGTGGGCTTGGTAGGAAGAGTCACCAGGACAGGCAGACTCAGAGGCCTCAGGACGCACAGAGGCCCGAGGGGAAGTGAGTTCTGGAGTGGCTGGGAAATCGGAAATGAGGTCTGCCCGCCTGAGCCAGCGCTGTCATGGCCACGGGCCCTCGGCCGGCCCTCCACGGTGGAAGCGCCTCCATGCCCACGCCCCGGGCATCAGATGACTGCCGCTGGCTGCTCAGGACGGGCCTTGGGGCCTTGGCAGCCCGTCTGTCCTGGGCAGGCGGAGGCTCTCGGGAGGAAGCGCGTCTCCCCCGGATGTGGGGGGAGGTGATCAAGGAGGCAAGGGCATCCAATGCTTCTGCAGAAACTGTCCCATGCCAACATCCAGAGCATGTCACGGGATCACGCTCACCACTGTGATGTGCAGGAGGTGACTGAGGGGAAAGGGAAGATGGGACGGACTTGGAACATTCACTAGGCAGGATCTAGGGCAGGGGGACACTTTCTAACAGTGGCTTTGGGATTTTGCATTGGCAAATATTTTCAATATGTGGAAAGGCATGCTGCTCACCACCCGATCTCAACCTTCGCCTCAAGGGACCGGGGTGGTGTTGGCGCACATGCATGGGGACACGTCCAGCCGCACTCTGCTTGTGAGGGTGAGGCTTTGTTCTTCAAGCTGTGGGTTTCAAAGTTTCCTACAGTGCAATATAAGCTTCTAAAAAGCTAAGGATATTGCGCCTCTTCCACCCCCGCAAGAAAGAAGGTGGGACGTAGAGGACACCAAGATGGAGTGACCATGAGGCGTGGGGCACCCAGGAGGGCTTCCCAGTTCTTGAGGCCTTTGCACCTCAGGGCCTTTGCAAGTCCTGAGACCTCTGAGTCTGCCTGTCCTGGCCTTTAGGATTGGTGATTCTGTTCTATTAATCCACATGTCGCCTCCCTTGGAGGCCCACCACAGCATGGCCCTGCTCTCTCCCATCTCACCTCTGGGACTGTCTGACCAGTGCTGGCCGGGAGCAAGCTGGGAGCACAGGAGCATGCACTGGCCTGTGGGGATGGGGAGGGAGGTGGCGAGCCAGCTTGGACACGCTGGATGTGATTCTTGCTGGATGTTCGGATAGAGACGCAGGTCCTGGAGCACAGGAGGACAGCCTGAGCATGGGCACATATCTGCAGGAGGCATCAATTGAGGGCTAGGGAGCCTGTTGCCATGGTTCCCAAGGGTTGGAAGTTGCCATGTTACTCTGGGACCGACATTGCTAGTTACCTTCAGATGTCCATTTTCACACTCTTCATCCAAACCAACCCCTGAAGTTACTTAGGGTAGCCATGCTCAGGTAGAGGACTCCAGCCTCCTAGCCTCCCTGTATGGCTGGGATTTGGCCAGCGGGTTGTGGGTAGAAGTAATGTCCATGAATTCTGGGGAAGTGCCTTGAAGTGTCAGCCAGGCCCTTCTCTGTCGTCTCCTCCATCATCCTGCCTCTACTCGATGGCCAGAGCACTAGAGTCACCCTGGACTTGGAGGCTGAGGGCTCATCCTAGCTGGAGGCTCCAGCCGGGCTTGCATTTTACATAGAAACACTTCTCATCGAAGCCCTGCTAGCATATGGTTCCGTGGCATTCTGCTGAACCTGATCCAAACGAAGCCATTACGGTTCTGGTCAGGCTATGGCCTCACACCTGGGCGCATTTCCAGCCTGCGGTGTTCTGTGCGCGTCTCTGTGGGATTCACCACGCCGCAGCCCTTGCCTGGCGGGGTCGGCTGCCGGGGTGTAGTGCGCCACCTGGTGGTCGCACAGCAGATAGCACCGCCTCAGTGGCGTATGGCACTGGGCATTGGCTTTACCGGCCATTTGCACCTCAGCCCCTGTGCGTCCTGTAGCCAGCCAGAAGCTGAGTCCCCAGGGTCCTGAATGTCAGTGGACTCTGGGAAGAGCTCCAGGAATTCCGGACTGGACTGTGCTGCACTTCTCAGCACTGGTGTGCTCTGGAGATCAAGTGGGGCTTCTCCCGGGCAAGCTGGCAGCCCTTCCCCTCCTGCCCCGGCTGAGAAATTTGGTACTAAATAAAGGCTCCATGTGACCTCTCCCCGGCAGACTCTGGTCTCAGAGCAATAGTTAAAGCTGGAGAGGAGGGAGCGAGATGACTCACTGCTTTGCTGAGCAGGAAATTAACACCAAGGGAGCCTAACCTGGCAGCAGCTGGCAAAGAATGAATTTGCGGTAGTTTGAGCCGTGGGCGATGTGGCTTTATGTGACAGAGCTTATTAATACTTCCTTCTGCTGACCTTGGGCACAAACTTGAAACGGCTAACAATGTAGAAAGTAGAGTCCCAGTTGCAAAAATCAGTCTTCAAGTTTTAGAAATCGCAGAGGTTTGTGGGTCCTCGGGAGCAGGGCGCATGGGCTTGTACTCAGACTGGCCACCCTGTGCAGCTCAGGATGTCTCCTGGGTTTTGGGGACCTTTCAGCCCTGACACTGTGTCAACACAGTCTGTGTGGTGAGTGCAGCCCTGAGTCACGAAGGCAAGACAGCAGGAGCCTTTGGGGAGAAGCAAAGTCGTGGAGACCAGGAGGACAGTTTAACAGAACTCCTGGGTAGCTGTGGAAGTGTGGGGGCAGGTGGCCACCGTGCGTGTGTCCTGCCCTTCCACCGGGGGCGTGGAGGAGGAGACTCCTGTTCCACGGGGAGTGGTGTCATTCAGGCCTGGCTGCATGGAGGGTGGTCCACAGGACAGAGGGATCCCGGGGCTGTGGATGGGGTGGGCCGGCAGCTTGAGAAGATGGAGCTGGAAGATGAATTGAGATTTGGGGCACAATGAGCCACCTGGCTCTAGACTGAGGCATTTTGGGTCCAAAGGAAGGGTCTCAGTCTTTTCTAGCTGGATGAACCGGGAATCGGAGGTCACGTGACTTGTGCAGACTCCTGTAGCATGGATTGGCAGAGCCGGCCGGGACCAGGCCCTCCACTCGGGGGTACTCCATGCACAGATCAGAGCTGGTTTCCGAGCCCTGCTTCCTAGGTTTAGAACCCAGGCAAACCAGAGACCTCTGCTCTGAAATTCTTTATCTTTTTTGTGCTCAAATGACAAGATTTTTAGGAAGTTGTTTTTCCTTTTTCTTTAGTGCTAGGCAAGCATTCCACCACTGAGCCACAACCTGGCCCTGGAGAGGTTCTTAACAAAACCCTGGTCCCTACTGACTGAATAAGGTTTTCTGCATCACATGGATGGAGGCCAGGCAAGGAGGCCTAGGTAGCATCCTCCCTTTGCCTCCCTGAGAGGCTTCTAAAGCAACAGGCTCACTATCTCCACATTTCTCTGGCTTTCTCCTCCCTATGTAAAACAATATAGTCCTCTCCAAGCTTTTCCATTTGCATCTCCACCTGGCAGCCCAGAGCCACAAACAAAATCACATTCTGTTTTACATGGGGAGGAAGCGCGCTGGGGCGGGAGGCAGACAGGTGGGCAGGTGGTAAATCCTCCCGTGCTTCCTTCCTTCTCTGCTGTCTTGCTGGGGCTCTGTGAGCGCCTGCAAGGAAGACCGGGTGGGGAGAGGAGTCTCTTCCCTCTCAGAGCCCAGCTCCCAGCCTCCTGAGCCTCTGCTCCTAAGCCTGGCACTGGGGCGGGGGTGCCCGCCTGCATTTCTGTCCTGGGGAAATTGTCCCTGCCCTGGGGAGGCACAGGTGGGGGGCTGTGTGTCGGGGAACAACTCTTCCTCCTTCTGTCTCTGATCTACTCCTGGGCTGCAAACGTCCCTGGGGCTGCTGACTCTGGAGTTCTGGCCCCTGTTTGCCTCTGGGTCCCTCATCCCTGAAGTCCTGGGTCTCTCTCTGCAGTTCCTGTTTCCCCCCACCCGTGTCTCATGGGATCCTGAGCAGATCCCGCCTAGCTTTTTGACTATGTTTGGTTATGAAATGGGCTGTCAAATTCATTTAAAGCTCTCACCTGGCATCAAGTTCAAAGTTTTCCCTCCCCTCCCAATTCAGACTGATCCCAGGCCCAAGGGCCTTGCCTGGGGAGGGGCTGGTTGTGTTGTCCCCTTCTTTCCTGCACCTGCTAATGCCCCCAGGGCTGGCATGGGCTGGAGGGGTTTGGAGGGAATTTCACGTGCGGAGGTGGCTGTCCTTGCTCTGGCCCCTGGTCAAACACCAGCTTTGCTGCTGCCCACAGTGGCGGCTCCTCTGGGCGTCGTGGCATCTGGAACTGCACCTGCCCCGACAGCCTGTCCCCCAACAGCCTCTGAACTGTGCAGCTTCCCTGCCCGCCAGGCTGCCCTCTTGTCAGGGTTATTACATTAGGTCCTTGTGGCCACCACAAGTGCACAAACCAGGTGCCTTGAAATGACAGTTTGTACTCTCACAGTTCGGGAGCCCAGGAGTCCCACACCAGGGGTTGGCAGGGCCGCCTCCTCTGAGGTGCCCTCCAGCTGTCGGAGGATCAGGCATCCAGAGCCCCAGTCTTGGCCTCCATCTTCACATGGCCATTTTTGCTTGCCTGCGTCTCTCTGTGTCCTCTCCTCTTCCAAGGAAGGGGAGAAAGAGAAACAAGACAGAAAGAAGGAGAGAATAAAGGGAAAGAGGAGGGGAGCGGCGGGGAGTGCCAGCAGGTCAGCCCCCTGCAGGGGAACTCACAGCCAAGAGCAATGAACAGATTCAGACCTGACCACAGGCTAAACAGATCCCTGCATTCTCACTGTCAGGGAGAAAGAAGAAGCAGAAGCAGCCATGGGTTATCGTTGGAAACTTTTCAGCATCTAAGGATTTTTTTCCTCAACCCAAAGCTGGAAACATCAAGTACACGGTACCCTATGTTGAAAGGCCTGAAGTTTCATGTGCTGCCTCGCCAGTTTTGAGTGGTACAGGGCCCAGAGCCTAACCACTGCTCTCTCTGCCTGTGCCCTCCCCCCAGCAGAAGAGGGTCCCCATTCACCCACTTCCCTGATCCATCAGAACAGCCTAGCCAGGCGAGGTGGTGCTTGCCTGTAATCCCAGTGGCTAGGGAGGCTGAGGCAGGAGAATCGCGAGTTCAAAGCCAGCCTCAGCAAAAGCAAGGTGCTAAGCAGCTCAGTGAGACCCTGTTTCTAATAAAATCTAAAATAGGGCTGGGGATGTGGCTCAGTGGTTGAGTGCCCCTGAGTTCAATTCCTAGTGCCAAAAAACAAAACAAAACAAAACAAAACAAAACAAAACAAAACAAAACAA
>JAJEJO010001767.1:72945-93962 GCA_020662805.1 Glaucomys volans
AAAACAAAACAAAACAAAACAAAACAAAACAAAACAAAACAAAACAAAACACAAAACCCCCCAAAACCACAAAAACAAAAACCTCCCAAACCAAAAAACAGCCCTGCAGGCTTTGCGTGCCCATCTGTGCAGTTATTCAGTCACACCCATCGCATCTTCCCGTGGCAACCGGGGAACCCCACTCTCTTGTCACTACACAGTCTGCCTCCCACAGCCCTGCTGGTTCACTCTGCTCCCCAGTGCACCTCCCATGTGCTTGTCCCCTGGGGCTGTGGGTCTGTGTGACTCATGGACTGCTGTCAATCTCGTCTGCTTGGCATCTGGTGTCGTGTGCTTGGCTCCCACACTACCTAGGGCAGGGGATGCCTCCCTCGCCAACTCCAGCCTATCTGGGTGCAGAGGAGCTCACTGAAGCAAGGGCTGCAGTCGGCCGGAGGGGGTGCTGCAGCGGGGAGCTGAGAAGTACCAGGCCCCCGCCTGGGGGCAGGGGCATGGGGAGGACCCTCCACCCTGGCTGCTGTCCACCACGTGTGGGAGCTTCCAGGCCCTCCCTGTACCTGGAGCTTGTCACAGACCCCAGGACCTGGAGACATACGGGAACTTGGAGACTGGTGCCTACTGCTTGCTAGAAATTTGAAGGCAGGAGGCTGGCTGGACACCCAGAGCTGGTGAGGCAGGTGGCACGGCCTACAGCCCACTTTTCACAGTGACGAGGCTGGCAGGGAGCTCCAAAGTGGCCGGACCTCTTGCACATATGCGTTGTGGGTTGAATCACAGATCCAAGCACATACTGGCCACTGGCGTGTCTTCTCTGAGGCCAGTCACATGGTTGGGACAGCACCAAGCTGCTCCAGTGCCTGCTCCCCCCTGCTGAGGCCGGCTGGAGAGGTTCAACCAAAGACAGCGCGAAAGGAAATCTTGGGAATTAAAATAACTCAAGAATTCAACAAACCGGGGCTGCTTCCCTTACCAGTACGACACGCGGTTGCCTTTTTTGGTGGACGGCCTTTCTGGCCAAAGTGTTGCTTGCTCTTTGGAGTCAGAACTGGTCCAGGGGGGTCCTCACGTGACCCAGAAGTTTCTAGAGAAGATGCAGCTACATACTTAGAGGGCTGGAGAAGGAGAAACAGACTCCTGGGAAGGAAGAGAAGGAGGGAGTGGAACAGAGTGTGAACAGGAGGCAGCAGGAGGCCGCGCTGTGTGCACCTCGCATCCTTCTCCGCCCTCCCAGCGGCACCTGCCAGGATCCTGAAAACATCCGGACGACCGGTTGAGGCTCCGGCGGGAACCGCAGGCGCGCGGGCGCAGCGGCGCCACCCAGCGTGCAGCCGGCGGTGGCTCCGGGACGGAGCCCTGCTTTTGTTCTGCAAAGGTGTCAAGGGAGCCCGATGGGACAGGCCCCCAGCCACCCAGAACCTGGCTCCGGCACCAGGTGCCATGACCCCCACAGTCAGGACGGGAGCAGCCTGAGCCCTCTTCCTTTTTAAAGTTTGATGTACACCCTTGAATTTATAGGTATTCTTATGAAATATGAATAGATCATATTAACCATATATGTTAATACAAAGCTTCAGATTTAGAAACAGTGCTTCATTTCTCTCTGTCCATCTGCATTTTGGTTATTTTTGGTAAGACAGTAATTGCTGTGTTACTTGTCTTTGTTGTTATGATGCCACTCCTAAATAAGGGAAGTTGAGAGTGAGGGAAATGTTCCTGTCACAGTATTTATTCACGTCGGGTCCCTTTGGAATTGTTTACAGGAAAAGGTGTCATATAACTGAAGAACAGAAAACCAGAGTTTAACTTTTTCTTGAGAATTTGTATTTATATATTTTTAAAAAGTTTTCAGCTGGGCGCAGTGGCGCACGCCTGTAATCCCAGCAACTTGGGAGGCTGAGGCAGGAGGATCACGAGTACAAAGCCAGCCTCAGCAACTTAGTGAGGCCCTAAGCAACTCAGTGAGACCCTGTCTCTAAATAAAATACAAAATAGGGCTGGGGATTTGGCTCAGTGGCCGAGTGTCCCTGAGTTCAATCCCCGGTTCCAAAAAAAAAAAAAAAGAAAAAAAAAGAAAAAACAAGTTTTCAGTTGTGAAATAATTACAAATTCACAAGGGGGAGCAAAAAAGTTCAGAATCCTGCGTAGGCTTTGCTCCAGTTCTCCAGCGATGAAATCTTGCAATGGATATTCAAGGGTTGAGATTTTCACACCCAAAATGATGGCTTTGGGATTGGCCTTTGGATGGGGTCATGAGGGCTTCCTCAGAATGGGGTTAGTGCCCTTCTGAAGGACACCCTGGAGAGCTCCCTGGCCCCTTCTCCCCTCGCAAACGTGGTGAGTCTGTGAACCAGGAAGTGGGCCCTCCCCAGACCCCAAGTCTGCTGGTGCTCCATCCTGGACTCCCACCCCCAGAAGTGTGAGAAACGCTTTCCGTTCTCAGGCGCCACCGGTGGGTATTGCATGGAGTGACTGAGACACAGATTCCGGAGCTGGATGTGTTAGTTGGCTTTCCGTCACCACGACAAAATTCCTGAGAACCAACGTGAAGGAGGAAAGGTTTATTTTGGCTCACAGCTTTAGAGATTTCTGTCCATGGGCAGCTGGTTCCACTGTGTCCGGGCCCGTGGTGTCATGGCAGAAGGGTGTGGCAGAGTGAAACTGCTTACCTCATGGTGGTCAGGAAGCAGATGGCAGGTTGGGGGTTCTAGGGGCAAAATATATCTTCAAGGGCACACGCCAGTGACTCACCTCTTCCAAGTAGTCCCCTCTCCTAAAGGTTCACTGCCTCCCAAAGTGCCTGAGGCTGGAGACCAAGTGTTATGGAATGTGAGTGTCCCCCCAAAGCTCCTGTGTTAATGCAGGAAGGTTTGGAGGTGAAATGATTGGACTGTGACAGCTGTGATCCAGTAAGCCCGTCCTAGTTTGAGTGGACTCGCTGGGTGGAACTGTAGCAGGTGGGGCATGGCTGGAGGTGGTGGGTCCCTGGGGCT
Source organism: Glaucomys volans (assembly GCA_020662805.1). Lineage (NCBI taxonomy): Eukaryota > Metazoa > Chordata > Mammalia > Rodentia > Sciuridae > Glaucomys > Glaucomys volans. The sequence goes on from JAJEJO010001767.1 coordinate 75,936, forward strand.
GGTGCCCAGGAAATGTGCATCTTCCCTGCATCTTCCGCCTTCCCTCTCTCTGTTTCCTGGCCACCATGAAGTGAGATGCTTTCCTCTGCCCTGCTGTGCAGCCATGCTATTCTACCTCACTTGGACCCAGAGCAATGGACTCAGCTATCTATGAACTGCGACCTCAGAAATCATGAGCCACAAATAAATTTTCCCTCCTCTAAGTTGTTCTTGTCTGGTGTTTTGGCCACAGCAATGCAAAACCAACTAACACATAAAGTCTTTAGTGTGTGGCCTCTGGGGGGACATTTTAGGGCCAAGCCATAACACCAGATTAAAATGTCACAACCTGAAAACTGATATCAGTAGGGACTACAGAAGCTATTCAATTTTCACCATTCAAAATCTGCATGCATCCACGTGCGTACAATTCTATGCAATTTTGTCTCAGCTGTAGATTTGTTTAACCACCACCTCGACTGGTATACGGCTGCTCCATCACAGCGGAAGCACTCCCTCCTCCTCGCCCTCCTCTCTTTATTCACGCCCATTCCCTGCCCCTGTCACCTGGAAACCACTAAGCTCTTCCAGTGTCTGCAGTTCTGCCATTTTGAGAATGCCGTTGAGTGACAGCATGCTGGTGTGACATTGTATGGCTCCCCTCTGCCTCTCACGCAGTGCTTAGTGATATTCCGGGTTTTTCCATGTGTCAGCATGGACACTTCTTATTGCTGACCTGTAGTCTATTGAACCAAGTTTTGTCCAACCATTTATTCACCAAGGGACATCCAGGTTGTTTTTTGTGTGCTATTGTGAGTCACACTGCAGTGAGCCTCTCTATGATCACAACTTTTCATCTTCCTCAATAAATACTCCAAAGTGTGACTGCAGGGTTATATGGTAGGTGAATATCTAGTTTTATAAGAAACTGTCAAACTGTTTTCCATTTATATCAGCAGTGTTTGAGAGATCCAGTTTCTCTGCATCCTGACCAGCATTTGAGGATACTCACCTCCTTTTTAATTTAACTTTTCTAATTGGAGTGCACTCACATCTCCTTGTGACTTTAATTTGCATTTCCCTAATGGCTCGCATGTGTGGTCAGCTGATGCTTCCTTCTGTTAGCTCCTCTGGGGTCTGTTGCAGCTTTTGGGCACACACTGTACTGTGGTGGCCCCAGCGATGGCTGAGCAGAGCGGCTGCACCAGGGCCAGCTCATCTCCGTCCTCTGCGACTCCTTCATCAGGCCGTCTTTGCTCCAGAGTTCCTCAGGGCTGACAGGGACTTTGTCAGGTCTGGTTGGCTTCCCAGGCCCAATCCCCTCTCCCTTCCCTTTCCCAGCTCCCCAGTAAACCCAGTTCCACCTTAGCACCTCACTCTGCTTCCCAGGGAACCAGGGTGTGTGGCCTGTTTCTTGGCACTTCATGGCTCACTCCCTGTGCACTTGATTCACCCATTCCCCCAGAGGTGGATTTGCATCCAATTCCCACTCCAGGACGACGTGGGTGCTGAACACCTTCGTTCTTGTCCCCTCACAGTCTGGGATGAGGATTTCTTTCAATTACTGTGCCCATTGTGGGCTTTCTGAGTTTTAGGAGGGACATCTGTTCATTGCACAAAGTGCATTCCCAACACGTATCCGCTTCCTCCCGACAGCGTGAGACCCAGGATCGTGCTTCCTAACACTCCGCTTACATTTCACAGGACCTAATTTTCCAATTTGGATTGTGTATTAATGTGTTTATTATCAGTTTGGATTTCTGTATAAATTATTAGCTTATATGCTTTTCCATTTCTTAAATGGGTTCCTGGCTTTTCCTTATAGATTTGCAAACTCTCCTTATATGTTCTACTTACTACTGCCTTTTGCTTTTGAGCTGTTGAAATGCCATCTCCCCATCTGTCAACTTTATGGCTTTCTCTGTTGAATAGAAGCTTATAATTTTGATGAAATTAAATCCATGATGTTTTTACCTTGTGGCTTGTGATTTTTAAGTCTTAATTTAGGAAAATTTCCATCATTAGTTCCCAGAAATGTTTCTCTGTTTGAAGCTTCAGGTTTTACACAGAAGGCCTCCCTCTGCCTGGGACCCTCTGGACATCCCGCCAGGTAAGGAGAGACTCCCTACTCTCCATACTGCAAGAGTTTCTCCTCCACAACCTACTACACGCTCCATTCTTCTCCTCCGTGCAGCCCTCTGAAGCTCACGGTGAGTCTCTGAGCTCTCTTTTCAGTTCCATTGATCTATGGTCTGTTCTTGAGCCAATACCAGGATTTCAAACAGTCACCACAGCGTTACAGTATGACTGAATATTTGCTAGAACCAGCTTTTTCTCCTTCCGTTTATGCTCCATAAACTCTTCCACACCCCCTCTACTGGATTACTTGGATGTAGGTGACAAACGTCATATCATTTTAACAGTAAATATGTTAGCACGTATCTATGAGAAATAAGGAATTCTTTAAAAAATACAAGCACAATACCACCGCACCATCCTGAATATCATCAACCATCCAGTATTCAAAAATTTGAATTATCTCACAGATATTATGACTCTCCTTATAATTAATTGGCATGCCTCTTTTCCTAAGGGAACATGGATATCTGATGATATTAAGGAATTATTGTTAACTTTTTGGTGTCTAATCCAAGGCCATGAAGATTTATGCTTCCATTTTATTCTAAGAGCTTTAGCTTTTCTGTAGGACTTTGATCCATTTGGAGACAGTTTTTATGTGTGCTATGAAATAGGGATCCAACTTCACTGCTTAAATCTGGGCCTACAGTTGCCCGGCACTGGCTGTTGCAAAGGCTTCCCTTGTTCCACTGAATTATTTGGGTACCCTTGGTCAAAGTCGGCTGACTGTAAATTTGAGGGCTTATTTCTAGCCTCCAGTTCTCTCCCGCTGGTCTCTGTCTCTGCATTTCTGCTGGTGCTACACTGTCTTGACTTGGTAGCGACCTTTGGAATCAGGAAGTGATGGTTCCACTTTGTTTTGGCTGTTCTGGGTCTCTTGAATTTCCTTATTAATTTTAGCTTGAAAACGTCTATAAATGATTCAGCTGAAGTTTTGGTAGGGGTTGTATTGGATCTGTCCATCTGTATTAGGTATATTGTCATCGTAACAATACTAAATCTTATGATCCTGTGGAGTATCTTTCCATGGATTTAGGCATCCTTTAATTTCTTTTGCCAATGCTGTATAATTATCAGAGTATAAATTTTACACTTAATTTGTTAAATTTATGCCTAAGTATTTTATTCTTTTTGATGCTATTGCATATGGAGCTTAAAAAGTTTTTATTTTTGGATCGCCCTTTGCTAGAGTATGGAAAGCAATTGACTTTCGTCTATTGATCTTATATCCTGTAACTTGCCAAGCTGTTTATTAGTTCTAATAGATTTTTAGTAGATCAGGATGTTCTGTATGCAAGACCATGATGTCTGCAATTAGAGACCATCTTACTGTTTTTTTTTTTTTCCTAATTGGTTACTTAAAAATTTTATTTTCTGGATATTTAAAAATTTTAATTTTATTTGTGGAAAATTTTATTTTCTTACCAAATTGCCCTAGAACCTCCAGAACAAAGTTGAATAGAAGTGGTGAGAACAGACTTTTTGTCCTGTTCCTCACTGGGCAGGGAAGCCTGAGCAGAGAGTTATGGAAACACCATCACAAGAGGCAAGCCTTCTTCAGAGTGTCCTGTCTGAATCCCTATCCCAAAAAACAATATTTATTATTATTATTTTGATATATATTTTAGTTGTTGATGGACCTTTATTTAATTAATTAATTTATTTGTTTGCGGTGCTGAGAATCGAACCCAGTGCTTCATACATGCTAGGCAAGCGCTCTACCACTGAGCTACAACTCCAGGCCTGTGAATATTTATTATTTTGTGCCACTAATTTGGGGTGGTTTTGTTATGTGGTGATGGGTAACTGCAAACCTGGATTGAACTCTCAGGTAGCGATGACGGGCACTGTGAATTTTGCAAGCTCCAACTTCCTGGCCAAATCTTGGATCAGCCATCTACACTTGATGGTTTACATTTGCTGTTGGATTTGTCTTGGCTTCAGCATTAGAATTTCCAGGTTATTGGACCTGGAACTTGAAGTGGCCCTAGGCAGGGAATCCGTGCAGTTCAAAAGGGCAGGTCCATGACCATATGTATGGTGACAACTTACAAACACCTCGCCCTAACTAGGAGAGGCAGAGCAAAGAAGGAGAAGTTGATAAGAAAATTAATAGATGTGCTCTGAGAAATAGCTTAGGGCAGGCCAGGAGTTTAGGATTGATCCTTGAGGAACTGCAGTTGGGAAAAATGTTTAGCTCATCATGTCTTTTTGGTGAAAAAGTTTACTGCCAAAATAAGTTGAGATGGTCAATTGCTATGGTTTGCATAAACTTGAATTTAGTTAAAATGAATTTTTTGCCTCAACTGGCATATCAATTTAATATATACTTACTTCCTTTTGAGAAGCAGGAAGTGGTGATGAGAAGTGATGAGAAGGTTATGGGCTGCCTTGCTATATTCCCATTGGAACCAGGGGCCTGGGGATGAGGCAGGCTGTGGGAGCAGACAGCAGGAGCAGCTGCCTGGGCTCGGGGCCTTAGCATGGGGTTGGTGCTTTCCTGTTACCACCTTGACATTCTTCATCATGTTGGACCAAGGGCCTATGTTTTCATTCCGGGCCCAGAGTTGGCTGCTGCTTCTGGTGGGCCGGAGTCCACATCAGGGTGAGCTCTGGCTTGGAGGTCAGCAGAGGCCTGCTCATGCCTTAGGGGGACACATGGTTCTGGAGGGAGTGGAACCAAGGGGAAAGGTTTAATGTCACCAAAAGGCAGAGGGGTGTGGTGAGGCTTGGCCACAGGCCACCGGAGGTTTAGACAAAGAGGCCCAGTGTTCTTGGTTGACTCCATGCTTATGGGAGCTTCCTATTGACAGAGACCTTGTCCTTGTCCTGCAAGAGCTGGAGTCCTTCTCAAGGAAGTCCTTACTGGCTGGGTGGACCGTGCCATCTAGCTGGACCTGGGGCTTCTCGAGGCATCAAGAAGGACCAGCCAGGCAGAGGATGAGCACTCTCAAGCCACCTGACTTCTGGGGCCTCCCTCTCTTGGGTCCTGGTTGGGGGTTTGGCTGGACATGCCTGTGCTCTCAGATCTCCCACCGAGAAGAGCTGGACACCAGGGACAGTCTCCCTTCCTATGTGCACATGGTGCTCAGACAGAATTCACCTGCCTGGACAGAGCTGGTCTTCCGCCTGGAGAAGGCAGGCCACACATGAACAGGTGTGAGTTCGCAAAGGCCAAGCTGTGTCTAAGCAGGGGGGCTGCCTGGAGCTCGAGGGTCAGACAGACTTCTGTTTTTTTTTTTTTTTTGCAGTGCTGGGGATTAAACCCAGGGCCCTGTGCTTGTGAGGCAAGCACTCTACCTACTGGGCTATATCCCCAGCCCCAGACTTCTGTTTTTTATAGGAAAACACACAACACCAAAAACACCAGAAGACGGCTGTTGAGGACATCCACCTGTACATGATACACCCTCGGCTCCAGGCATTGTTCCTCTGGCCCACCTCCCCAGGTGACTGGGTGACTTCAGAGGGGCGCTTTGTCTTGCTCTGCTGAGCAGGAGAAGCCAGAGCCACAGGGAAAGGCTGGGAATGGTGGCCTGCAAGGACTATTAGGCATGGCCTGCAAGAGACGGAGTGGCGTCCTAGGGTTCTCAGGGCTGCTTTCTTAGGGGTCAGGCTCAGGTCCTCTTGCCATCCCCTTTGTGGTGGGTGGCACTATTGTGGCCAAGATCATTATTTGGGGCTGGGGACACAAACCCAACGTGTAGAGGAGGAGGATGTGAGGGACATGTGGACTTGGGATCTGTTTCCTAGGCTCTTGGTCATGAAGCAGGTACCACTAAGCGCAGGTCTCCGAGCGAGCTCCCCTCTGCCAGGCAGGGGCGGCTCCTACATGAGGGGCCATCTGATCGGCCATCTGAGCCCCTTAAAAATTCTGTGGAAGCCAAGCTCAGCCTTCCTTTCTGCCTTCTCAGAGGACAGAAGGCTGGACTCTGATCTGCTGAACTGTGGGTTTGACAGCCCCTAGACTTTGGTGACCTAGCGCCTATTGGCGGGTCCCGGCTCTGGGTTGGGTGACTGACAGCCCTGAGCAGAGTGTGGCTGTCGTAGTGTTGGGAGGCACAGTGTGATTCCCCAGGAAAGGAACTTCCACATCCGCTGTATCAGTTCCCTGGCCACCGTAAACAACTCCCACACCTGTGGTCACCTGTGCTCTTGGAGTTCTAGAGGGGTTCACGGCTGTGCTCCTAAGGGTGCCTCTGGGGAACTCTGTTTCCTTTTCTTTTTCGGCTTTTCGAGGCTGCCTGCATCCCTCGGCTTGTGGCGCCTTCCTCATCTTCTAGGCTAGCAGCTGCGCAGCTTCTCCTCTGAGCTCCTGCCTCCTCCCCGTGATTATCTCCAGCCACCCCCTCCCTGGATAACCCAGGCTAATTTCCCATCTCAAGACCCTGACCTTGATCAGACATGCCTTGTCGGTGACATTTCCGTGGTCCCAGGGTTTAGGATGTGCATGCCTTTGAGGGAGCCATTGTGCACCTACCCATCTACCCTGGCCACCTACTGCAGTTCGCTGACTGGCAAGAAGAATTTCATCTTTCTTTCTTTCCTTTTCTTCTTTTCTACTTCCCTCTTCTACAATTTAGATTTTTGATTTTTTGAGTAGGCGAGACCTTCTCATGATTGAAAAATAAACAGAACTGAGTGCCAGGGGGAGGGTGATGGCACTCCTGATCCTCAGGGATCCAGCGCTGTACGTAGTTGGGACCCTTGTCCCGGGGCCACACGATCACGGTGTCTCTGGATGCCAAGGACTGGTCCTGAGTTCCCACAGCTGACTGGGACAGGAGGCCCGGAGGCCAGGGCCCTTGGCGGCTCCCTTGAGGAGAAGGAGACCCTGCCCCTCCCAGGGTCCAGTCCAGGCAGCTCTGCTTTGTCCTCTCCCCGGCTTGCCCAGCCCTCTCCATTGATTTCCCTGGGTCTCCCAGTCTCTCCTCCCTCGTAAACCCAATGAACTCATAAACAAAACACAAGGGACACAAAACCCCAGCGCAGTATAGAAAGGTGTGTGTCCCGCTATAGTCCCTGTTCTCATCGCCTGGCCTCCCCATCCAGGGGCTCCAGGGACATCAGTCTCCACGGCCCCTCCCTTTCTTATGTGAGGGTTGGCGTCCTCTGCCTGTCAGTCTCTGCCTCTTCTCTTCCCTTGCTCTACCCCGCGGTTCCCCGCTGCACACAGAGTGTCCTCCTTCAGTTCCCTGGTCCACCACCCCCTGTGTGGCCGCGTGGCTGTGCCTTGGTGTGGTCAGCCACTCTTTCCTGTTGGTGGGAAGCTGGAGGTTTCCAGACGTGTGTTGTTACTGATGGCAACGGATCTATTTTCCCCGTGTGTATAGGTCCACCCAGGAGCTGACCGTGGAAAGATGCTAGTGAGTCTGCTGGTTCCCCACAGCGTCTTTCTGTGGTGGCGCCATTTTGCAAGCCCATCACTGACATGAGGAATTCCCCTACAGCCTCTCCAAGAGGGAGTGGACGGTTTAGATTTTTAAAAACCTGTCCAGCACCCCAGTGAGCTTCCCTGTGTTGTTCGTGGAGGTCTTTTTGGGGTGCAGTAGGCAAATGTGAATGGAGCCCATGCCCCTGTGTTCTTGTGTGTCTGTGTCCCCCCTTTCCAGGAAGCAGCACCCAGGGCTGGACACGGGGAAGTTTATTGTCTGCCCCGTGGGCTCTTAGGTTTTCAGGCAGAACCAGGGTGGCCTCACACAGGCCCGTAGGTCCCATTGTAGCTGAAGAGGGGAGGCTTCAAGCAGTCCTGATCCTCAGGGATCCAGCGCTGTACGTAGTTGGGACCCTTGTCCCGGGGCCACACGATCACGGTGTCTCTGGATGCCAAGGACTGGTCCTCTGTGAAAAAGTTGAAGGGCCGGAGCAAGAAGCCCACAGAGTTCCCAGGCGTGGTTGTGTTGGGGATGTCCTCTGAGTGAGGGATGTGCAGGAAGCCCACGGTCACCCAGGCCACCAAGTCCTGCGGGAGAGAGGGTGGGTTTCAGTATTGATTGATCACTGCAGGTCACTCTGCCTCGGGGTGCTTTCAGCTGTGCCTGGAAACTTCCAGGGACACCCTGAAGCCCCCTTTGAAGAGATGGGCAGATGTCTCGTGACCTCTCAACATGCCCTCCACACAGCAAGCTGAGCTCCTGGGACGGGGCAGGTTAGGACTCTGAGGGTGACGCAGCCGGAGGTGGGCAGGGGTGGGCACTGGGCCAGTACCTCATTGTCAATGTTCTCGTTGTTGCGAAGAAACTCCTCAAAGACTACAGGGGGATCCCAGGGGTCGTTCTGGTTGTAGATGCTGCTGCTGGACTTCTCAGACTCTCGGTACTTGGTCACTGCCAGGGAGTACCTGCCAGGCCAAGGAGAAGCTAGGTGGTTCTGGGGCCCCTCTGAGGGCACATCCTCCAGGTCAGTGATGGAGGACTTTGCTGCTTCCCCAGTCTGAGAGGCCATCTCCTGCCTGGAGTCCCCTGAGAGCTCTCCACCCCCTCCCTGGACGCTCAGAGATGCCACCCAGATGCACCCCAGAGACAGAACCGCAGGATAAGCACAGACAGACCCAGGCATGGAGGAGAGCCTCCGTGGGTCCTCTCACCTGGCCCAGGTGATCGCCTGCTCCTCCTGCCAGCCCAGGGGCAGCACCTGCTCAGCCATGGAGTGGATCTGCAGGCGGTAGCTGCGCTTGTGGCCCCAGGGGTTCTTCTTGGAGTTGGTAAAGAGCAGGTACTTGGGCAGAGTCCGTCCGAGGCGGAAGGCTGCCTGGCGCTCTTGGGAGTACTGCGTCTGCTTGAGAGTTGGCTGGACCAGGTGGTGTGTGGGGCTCCAGGGGTTGGTGATGTTTTCTAGCTTCATCTGCAGCGTCTCAAAGCTGTTCTTGGTGCCTAGAGGTATGCAGCCGGGGGAGAATGGGAATCAGGCCCCTGGAACAGAAAACTCCCCCTCCTGCCTTGGGATCTCCACCCTGGACCACATCCAACAGCCAACCACCAGGAAAAGGGCGCTGGGGGCATGCACTGGGCCAGTTGTGGGAGGGAGGAAGGGACTTCAAAAGTCCTCAAAACCAGAGGAGCTAGAGGGCCACTCATGGTCTATCATGGCAACTGGGGGATTCCAGTATGTTGCGGGCAGCTTCCCAAGAGTCAAGCGCACTGGCTGTGTCTGTGACCCCAGAGGAAGACTATTTTTTCCCAGGTGCAAGAGATTGTGTGCAGTGCTGCTTGGGCAGAGGGGCAGGTGGGACCTTGTGGGCAGAAGCTGCCATCTGGTCTGGGTTGCCTTGTGCTGTTGTGGGATTTGATGTCGGGCACTGCACCCGTTCTCCTATGGTGACACACTGAGTATCCCCAAGTGGCCTTGTAGTCACCTCAAGGTGCTAGGCAGTGACCCTCCGCTCCAACCCCACACACACCTTCCTACTCAACCACCCCGGGGCTCGGCTCCACTCCGGGGCCAGGACAGGTCTGCAGGGTTGCACCTGGGGTGACTCTTGGGCACTATTCACTTGCACTATTTTTCAGGGCACACAAGTCTCTGGTTGGGTGTTTCCCAGAGGCACGCTCTGCAAACGCTCCTGGTTTTATTCCAGGGCATCCTAGTGCTGTCTCCTGTGGCATCTGCTCTTGGTTGTGTGCGCGTCTGACCTGGAGCTTCTGGTTGGGCTCCTACCTGCCACATCCAGGTCGACGCGGTAATGCACCAAGTGTGTGTGCATGTTGCCAACCAGGTGGGTGTGCAGGCGCATGCCGTGGCGCAGCCCCTCGGGGGTGTAGAAGGTGGCATGGATGTAGCCTGTGGCATGCATCTTGGCCTCCATCACCCCATTAGGGTAGAAGATGAAGTCCCAAATGTAATCGTAATTGTAGACTGTCGAGGTCGTCCGCAGCACCAGCACCTGACCCTTAAGACCTGCGTAGAAGTTGAAGCCACCACTGAAGTTGGAATTAAAGTGTCGCCGGAGAGGCACCCCGGTGGGCATCTCAAAGAGGCAGAGCGCTCGTGGGTAGAGGACGGGGTCATCTGCATCGTAGTAGTGGAAGGTGTCCAGGAAGGTGGCAGTCTCTGGGCAGTCGATGCCAGGGGCTAGCTCGTGAGTGACGCTGCCCAGGCCCCAGCCCACATCCATGTACTTGGTCTGCATGCCAGCGGGCGTGTGTCCTCCGTACAGCGCCACTGCCTCCTGCACGCTGACCTCGTAGGCAATGCGCTCACCCCCAAAGTGCAGGTTGAGGACCTGCAGCCCGGAGGAGGAGCGCAGCCGGAAGGCGAAGCTCCAGCCGCCGTAATGCACCGCGTTGCCCTCCAGCCGGTAGCGGGCGCCCTGGGGCTGGACCACGCGGGGGCCAGCCACATCCATGGGGCTGGGGAAGTCTCCCCGGGGCTTGTACGAGGAGAAGAGGGGCGGCTCCTCTGTGCTCTCGTCCCCCTGGCCCCTGGGCAGGGGTCCCTCGAGGACCACCACGTCCACCTCTCCGTCGGCGTACTTCCGAGCCAGTTCTTCCGGGCTCCGGTAGAACTTGCCGTTGTACCAGAGCTGCTCCACCGTCCAGAGCTGGGCGTTTGTGCTCCCGTGATCCACAAGGAGCTCCAGCCCCGTGGGGTGCAAGAAATAGCCTTCCACGAAGCGCTGTAGGATGAACCAGCTGCGCCGCTGGCCAGAAGCCAAGCCACGGGGGGCCACGTCGGTGAAGGTCAGGCACCGGCCCTCGCAGTCTTGGAATGAGAAGCCTGTGGTCTCGAGGAAGAATCGGTGCAGGGGCTTGGTGACCTCGCGCAAGGTGTGGAGGAGGAGGTCGTACTCCGCCCCGGAGATGGGCCTGGACGCCCAGGAGCGCTGGTGCCCGGGCCTGGGAGGGAGTGCTCGCAGGTAGTGGGGCCGAGGCAGGGGCCCCACAGCAAACTCGGTGATGTTGGGGTACTCCTGGGCTCCGAAGAAGATGATGGCACGGGCTTCCCGAACTGGGCGCCTTTCTCCATTATCCAGAAATTTCAGCACATGCTGCTTCTTGGGCAGCAGCATCTCAATGAGGAAGACTGAGTTTTTGGCCATGGTGGGCGTCCTGGAGGGCTGCAGCCCCAGCTCCTTCCTGGCCTGGAGGAAGCTGTGCACCGCCTTCAGCTCCTGCGCACTGAGGTCCGCGAACACCTCCGCCTTGCCGTTCAGGGTCCAGGGGGCTTGCTTTTCCGCGGCCACCTGCAGCAGGACCACTGCCACCACGGCCCAGCCCACAGCCAGGCTCTCTCGCCCCATGGCTCTGGAATGTAGCAGAGGAGAGGGAGAAAGTGGGTGTGCATCAGGGGCCCCTCCAACAACCATGTCCTTAGCCTCATGGTTTTCCTACGGACCCAGCTTCCTCCTCTTGGCTCAGCCCCAGCCAGAGGCAGCTGGGGTCAGTGGGGACCCTGCACCATTCCCAGTGCTGCCCAGGTCCCTGTCTGTGTGTTTCCATTTCTCTCCTCTTTTGTCTGCAAACTTCTTATAGTTCCATGGACTTTCTGACCTAGATACCTCCCTTGCTTTACCCTCCTGGGGCATTATCTCTGTGAGGTAGAACGTTCCTCAGCCATGGGGACTGTGAGCCATGGCCACAGGCCTGACCCTCAGAAGGCCAGAAAGTGCTTGCTGCGTTCTGGGAGGCAGAGAGCTGCATTGACAGCAAAACTGCCTTTTGGATGTAACAAAATACTTTTCAGGAAGATAAAAGGTGAGATTTAGTGTAGCAGCCAGTTTAAAGGATAGGCTTCGGGTTCAGACCTCCTGGGTTTGCGTTCCAGTAAGTCACACTGCTAGGACTGGCTCTGTGACCTTGGGCACGTTGCTTAAACCCTCTGGGCCTCCATTTTCTCTTCCATGAAATGGAAATAGCAGCAATACCCACCTCCTGGGACTGTGGAGAGGAGACAACTGCACAGTTAATAGAAGGTTTGGAACGACGCGGGCCCTATGGGAAACCCACAGCCCCAGGGACCCTTGCTCTCTGTGGTGGACCCTGCTGAGACGGCCTGTGGACACCAGCACACGAAGGTTCAAGCTCTGCAGAGTGACCCTCCTGAGACTGGGCCCTGGGGTGAGGACGGGGCCAGCCCTGCCCAGCCTTCTCTGGCTCCCACGGGCAGCCGAGTCATGGTCTCTTGACCATCTGCGGCTGCAGAAGGCACCAGGTAGGGGACCCAGCTGGCAATTGGGAGGGGGGCCTTTCCCCTTTCCTTTCGGGAGAATGGTGTGACCAGGCTCTTCACCTCCTAACCTCTCTGGAGACACTAGTAAAGTCCCGTGTGTGAAGTTGAGGGCAGGCCTAGGTGGTCACCCCTCTGTCCTCTCTTGCTCCTGGAGTGGGGCCACTTGCCAGGACCGTGCAGAGAGTCCCTGGGAGACCCTGGCTCTTGCAAGGTATGCTGGCTGCAGCCATTGGCTGTCAGCGTCCCCTCACCCTGGTTCCCCCTGACCCCGAACTGCTTTGCCAAGAAGCTACCCCCACCTTGTCCCTCCTCTACCCTCAATGCCTGCTGCCCACCGGAAGGCTTGGAGTCTGCCTGGGGCCTCCTAGGGCCTCTTCCTGAGTGTCTCACCCCCAGGCGCCGCCCCAGGTGCAGATGCGCCTCTCTCTCTCTCTCTCTCTCTCTCTCTCTCTCTCTCCCTCTCTCTCTCTTTCTCTCCATAAACCCCTTCCCACACATTTCATTTTTGGAGGCATTTTTGGTTAATAGCAACTTGAGCAGAAGGTCCAGGGAGCCCCCCCTTTTCTCTGTGCCCCAGTCCCCACTGTCCACGCCTCCTGGTGTGGTGCAGCTCAGCTGACGCAGCCGCAGTGACCATCACCGTCACTCAGGGTCTGTGGTTTACCTCGGAGTCACTCTTGGTGTTGACATCCAGTGGACTTGGGTGAATGTAAATGCCATGCGTCCCCCATTACTGTGTCACACATACTAGTTTCACTGCCCTGAAGCCCCCTGCGCTCTGCCCACGCAGCCTTCCTCCCTCCAAGCCCTGACGCCACTGATCTCTTCCTGTTTCTGGTTTGGCTGTTTCCAGAACATCCCCAGCACACAGGCAGCCTTTCAGATGGGCTTCCTTCACTCAGCCATTAGCATTTAGGCACCTCCTTGTCCCTTCATGGCAGGGCCTCCCTTTTTACAATCTTTTATGCCCAGATTTCTTTCTGCTTTGCCAAGGAGGAAGGAGAGACAGAAGAGACCTTGACCTCCCCCGGTGACACCTTCTGTTCCAGTGCCACTTGAGCAGCCAGGGAGGTGGAACCAGCAGCAGAGCCATGAAGGAGACATGGGACGTGGTGGCCCTGGAGCCTCCTGTGCTCCCCAGCCCCTGGCCACCTCCTCGTGCGCCCTCTCTCACCACCAGGGAACCCTGGAGCCTCCTGAGACTGGCTCTGGGCTCTGGACCTCTCTGGCCCTCCTCTCCTGCCCCTGGCTCCCTGCTCATCCCTTCCCAGCTGGCCCCTTCTCATGCCCATCAGGACGCACCTGCGTGCTCAGGACGCACCTGCGTGCTGCGCTCCAGCTCGCCTCTGCTCCAGACTTTGTTCCCGCACTGACCCTGACTCCTCCTGAGTCTATTGCACCCCGCCCTGCAGGGAGGGACAGGGCAAGGTGTGGGCCGAGCAAGGTGGGGACCTCCCTCCCAGAGGTCCCCAGTGGAGGGGCGCCAAGTTCTGGCAGCTGGAGCACATGTGCCCTGCTTTGGCCCCTGTGATTTCACCTGTGACGGTGCCGATTTCTGCAAGAATCATGCTTGGCTTTCTCTTTTTCAAATGTGCAATACCATGGTTTGTTAGCAATGCAGCACAATTCAGAGGCCAGAGGTGAGGACAGGGAACTTCCGATCTGGTAGGCTCACCTGACGCAGACGTAGGGGCCAAGAGACTGACACAGCAAGGCAGAGAATCCAACCTGGATGCAGAACAGGGAACCAGAGAGAGGCCACGGAGCTGAGGCTCTAGAAGAAACCTTTGTCCCCACCTCTGGGACCTGACAGGATTCAGAAAGGAGGGAGGGGTCACAGCTGGGGAGCAAGACAGGAGAACTAGGGCAGAGAGCAGAAGGAAAAGGGAAGCTGGGAACAGATGACACCTCTGCGTGGAGGGGACGGAACCAAGTGGCTGAGTGAGATGGGCCCCTCACCTTAACGAATGTGGGTGAGGGAGCGAGCTCTTGGGTAGAGGGACAAGCACACAGTCAGGAAAGAGCGTGGCCAGCAAGGACCAGAGGTCGTTACCTCTGTGGTCACCGCAGTGTGCTGACTCAGAGATCGCTTCTGATTTTGTGTTTATGTGGAGTTTGTATCTCTCACGATAATGCCGACACGGCAAGTCATTGCAGTGTCTCCTGCCAGCTAGAGGAAGAGGAAAATGACTAGTTATCTCAAAGTTTGACTTGCAGTTCTATGTCTTTGGCGTCTCTGGAAGGGGATTAGCATTAAAAGTCAAATGAGGATGGCCACGGTGAAGATGGAAGCTTGTGTCTTCCACTCTTTATACCCCCGAGGAGGGAGAGCTGGGGACACTCCATCACGGGCTCATCATTTCCGTGGAGAGCTTTGAGGGCTTGGGCCAGAAGAGAGTTCCAGGGACAACTTGACTTTGAGAAGTCTGACCTGTTTCCCTTCCACAGAGGACAAAGTTACTGGTGTGAAGACAGACTGGGAGAAGACAGGTCAAAAGTGAATGTCAGATCCCTGACTCACACCACACACTAGCTGACTCAAGTGGACCAAAGACCTAAATGTAAGGGCCCAAAGTGTAAAACTCTTAGAAGAAAATGGAACAACAAATATTCTTGATTTTAGGTGTGGCAAGAGCTTTTTAGATGTGACCCCAAAGCACAACAATATGAAAGAAAAAAAAATACAGATGAACTGGATATCATCAGTAGGAAACACTTTCATGCTTTGGAGAAAAACAACCCACAGGCTGGGAGGAAATTTCCAAAGATGATTCATTTGATGAAATTATCTAGAAAACATAAGGAACTCGTAACTCAAGAACAAAAGACTTCCCAGTTAAAAATGGGCAAAGGATCTGAACAGACATTTCCCCTAGGAAAACATTCAAAGGGGTGGGAGCTCATGGAGAGACCATTAGTCATCAGGGAAATGAAGAGCAAAACCACAAGATCATTCAAATCCTCCATTGATTATGCTGAAATACTCAATTAGTTGTTGTCAACTGTGTCTTCCTTCTCTGCTGTGGAACCTCAGGTGTAATTCTTCCTACCCAAATGCATCCGGGTTCCCTGCCAGCTGGAGAAGCTTTAGATTTGAGTCCCCGTCACCTCTCCTCCATTCCTTCCCGGGCTCTGGTAACCACTGTTCTTTACTTATGCAGATCAACTTTTTGTGTCTGCATGAGTGAGAATGGACAGTGTTGGTCTTCTGTGCGTGGCTTATTTCACCTAATATAATGTTCTTCAGTTTTGTCCATGTTGCTTGTTATGGTTTGGCTGTGAGGTGTCTCCCAAAAGCTCATATGTGAGACAATGCAAGAATATTTAGAGGACAAATGATTGGGTTATGAGAGCCTTGACCCAATCAATGAATAGATCCCCTGATATGGATTAACTGGGTGGTAACTGAAGTCAGGTGGAGGGTGGCTGGAGGAGGTGGGCATTGGGGGCGTGGCCTTGGGGAATATATTTTGTATCTGGCAAGTGGAATGTCTCTCTCTGCTTCCTGATCATCATGGGAGCTGCTTCCCTCTACCACACTCTCCTGCCATGACCTCACCTTCAGCTCTGGGGACTGGAGCCGGCTAGCTATGGACTGAGACCTCCTACACTGAGCCCTCAAATCAACTTTCCTCCTCCAAAATTATTCTTGTTAGGCCTTCCAGTCACAGTAGTGAGAAAGCTGACTCAAACAGAAATTGGTACCCAGAAGTGGGATTGGTGCTGTGACTAATCTGACCATGTGGTTCTGAAGTTTTCGGAGCTTTCAGGAATTTATGGGAAGACCTTTGGAAAGTTTAGCAACGCAAGCTGGAAAAGCTTTAGGTTGTTGTAAGCAGAGGTTAATGGCTGATTCTGGTGGGGGCTCTGAAGACCAGAATGCCAGCAGGATCGTGACCAGTGAAGACAGGGCCCAGGAGGGTTCAGGGGAGTACTCTGTTGGAATTTGGAGTAGAGGCCATCCTGTTATGTTCTTGCTGAGAAGTTGTCTGCATTTGTGAGGCTGATTTTAAAAGCAGTGGACTTCTTAATCTGGTGGAAGAAATGTCCAGCAGCGTAGCATTCAGGCAGGGTCATGGGTATTGCTGGCGGCTTTCACCCAAGTTCATTGTGATGTTCAGGAGAAGAATGCAGAGCAGAAAGATTGGGAAAACTTGGACTTGAAAGGTGTGAGTAAAACTGGGCTGAGAAAGTTAGAGTTGTTAAAGACACTCCCACCACTAAAGAAATGCTAAAGACTTCACACAGAGACAATAGGAAAGATGGCCTGAGGGCATCTCAGGAGCTGGCAAGACCACCCCCACCGCAGAATCCAGGAGGTAAAAGTAAAAATTCTCTTGAGGGGCTGGGGTTGTAGCTCAGTGGTAAAGTGCTTGCCTAGCATTGGGTTCGATTCTCAGCATCACATAAAAATGAATAAATAAAATAAAGGTCTGTGTCCATCTACCCTAAAAAATATTAAAAACAATTCTCCTGAGAAGAGACCAGTGGGTCCCCCTTCTTGCACAAGGGGGCCTAGTAAGTTTTCTCATGGTGAGAAATGCCAGCTCTCTATGGACTGAGACCTCTGAGACTGTGAGCCTCCAGATAAACTTTTCCTCCTCTAAAATTATTCTTGTCAGGCCTTTTAGTCACAAAGCAAAAAAGCTGAGTAAAACATTGCTACAAATCAGAATCTCTTAGCACAAGGAAAGTACAAATGTCAGAGATGACAGGTGTGCCTAATACTGTGCTCACTACACATTTATACAAGTATTGAAAGATCACAGGTACCCCAAATATGTACAATTAAAAATTAAAACAAAGCAATGAGATATCACTTCACACCCACTAGGATGGCCAGAATAAAAGAGTGACATAATAAGTGCTGCCTGATCACACACACCTGGTGGCAGTGTAAAAGGTAGCCATGGAAACGGGCAGTTTCCCAAATGATTAAACATAGAGTTTCCAAATTACCCAGCAATTCCACACCTAGGTTAAAATAACCAAGATAAAAGAAAACCTGTTTTCTTGGAAGCTTGTACACCAATGTTTATAGCAGTGTCATTAACAATTGCCAAAAGATAGAGAAAACTCAAATGTTAATCAGCAGTTCAGTGGATAAACACAATGTAGTCCATCCATATAATGGAATGTTATTCAGCTATAAAAATTAATAAACATGAAGAGGAATTTATCAGCAGGGAACTACTACATGGCTGAACCTTAAAATCATTTTCTTAGATGAGAGACCATCTATTACATGGCTCCATTTCTGTGAAATGTCCGGAATAGGTAGATCTCTGTGCAGAGCACAGAAGTGCATTAGTGATTTATGAGGACTGGGGTGGGTGGGAGGGAGGTGTGGGAGCTGGTGGGGAGGGGGTTTCTTTTTGAGGTCATGATAATTTTCCAAAATTGGCTGGCAACGTGTGTACATATCTGTGAATGTGCCACAATCCATTGACACATACACTTTAAATGGGTGAACTGTGAGGCATGTAAGTGGTGTGTTTACAAGGTTGTTTAAACACAAGTGAAGGGACTTCTACCCAGGACATACAAAGAACTTTTGAGAATCAGCCAGCACTCCCATGGAAACCTGGGAGAAGAATCTCAAGGGCAACTTACAGAAGAGAAAACAGAAAGGGCTAAAGAGTACTTAAAGATACAGTGATCAGGGCTGGGGACATAGCTCAGTTGGTAGAGCATTTGCCTTGCAAGCACAAGGCCCTGGGTTCAATCCCCAGCACCGCAAAA